>JAYMSU010000508.1:0-13545 GCA_036897765.1 Erodium chrysanthum | reverse complement strand
TTGAATGCTGCTTCTTCGCATGTTATTGCCTCAACTCCTCCTCCATAGCTACTCATAATGATCATCGCCATCACCACTCCGAAACAACACACCATTTTCACTTCCATCTTAATTATCTTACAATTATTTGTTAATTACTCGATCTTATTGTTTCTGCCTACTGATTTTGGATTTGGTTTGTTTATATAGGAGGATTTCGTAGTACGATGGTATTGTGAATAGGTTAAGTTCAACGTACTCGATCTTACATTTTGGCATTTTTAGTATGTCCATATACCATAATTTAATATTGACAATTCACATTAAAAGTTTACGTTATGACATTTTTGTCATTAATTGTCATTATTTAAATACTCAAAATTAAAATTGGTTGTGATTTCTTACCAATCGGAGATGGTAATTTTGACCATGTTTACAAAATTAAAATTGGTTGTAAATTCTAAACTAAACTGCCTAGTGTGGTAATTTCTTTTTTAAAATGCATTATTTTGGTAAAAAAAACCAAGATATTCGGAGTATAAAAGGGGGAAATTACTCAAAATATTAACACAATTGCAAGAAAATACATAAAGAGGGCAGTGCCAAGACACAATATGTAGGTCCAAGAAACAGACTGAAGAAGGAAGGGGCCTTCTTTAAAAATTGTAGTCCTCCTTTGTCATGAAAAAGCTCAGTTTCATAGGAGACAGTACTAAATGCACTAGCACCCAAGTATTATAACATAATATTTTAACCTATTAGCAAACAAATGTGTTCCCCCATTTCCCATGCCTTTACTTGATTTGTAATTTCTCATCACGACATAGCATATGATGGGAAACTCATTAGTTACCAACTTGTTTATGTCCAGCAATAGTCATTGAATTTTAGAAGTAGGCATCCATTAAGGGAGAGCTGGAAGAAAAAATGGTTGCGCAATAAAATGTTTCTCATACAATATATTAATCTCCCCATGATAAGCAGAACTCACATAAAGCAGAGTACAAAACATATATATATCAATTCCCTCTAAATGGGAAGGCAATGCCTGACAAGCTAGATTAAAAACCCAATCGGCTTTCAGATAATCCACCAATTTGAATATGCTTTTCCATCCTGTACTCAAACATACCCGGATCAATGATATGTACAATAAGGATATACCAAAACTAGTAATAGATTTATTTTAAGGAGCAATAGCACAAATGAACCTGCTCATAATAATATTGTGTGATTAACTGTGCAATAGAGCTGTTGTATGGTGTTCAAAACAATCCCACCAAAATACACAAGAATGCTAAGAGAAAGCAGGGATTCTGAGATCATTCACATTATCAGTATCTCTTATTTTAGTGAGCTGTTATGATCGAATATAGTTGTAATTCTTGGCAGGGAAGGAATAAATTCAAAGATGACAGAAAATTAGAACATTTTATACTCATTCATATCTTTGTTATTTTGATAGATGAATCTCAAAATGCATTTACCTGTGAGAGCAGCCAACCCGTATCCTAATATCCATGTGGAAGTTTGAGGTAAGCATCCAATGCATCCTGCACAAAACAAACACTCTTGACGATTAAAAGCAGCCTAGAACTAGAAGAGTATAGCAATATCTTCTGTTTCTTCAACATGACTCTGCCTGTCACCTATACAAGCAAGAAAGTCTGTAACCCTACCCAAGAATTCTCAGCTCCATTCACTGTAACCCCCACTGACTGGCATTGGTGCACCTTGTTCAAGAGATCTAGCATCACCTGAAGAGGGGCTTGAAGTAGTCCTTGAATTATCAATATGTTATGATTTAGTCATGACTATTTTATCAAAATCTATCCTCATTTCTACATGGTGATGATGACATTGAAATAACTTTGATAACTTGGACACTAAATTCAAACAAAATAAGTTCATGACTGAATCGAATTACTAAATGAGAATAAAATAAAATTCAAAGACTAGATCCGACACAATCTTGATAGTTAGGAGACTAAATTGAATCCACAGCACACTATGTCGTACAAATGAATATCAAGGCAAAATGATGAAAAACTACTCCAGCAGAAGGGAGAGCAGTTAAAGAGCAGAAATTGGATTAATATTCTGGGCAAGAAAGAGATCAAAAATTGAGAAGCATACAAGCATAAGCAACATGCAAAATATTGTCATGAAAGGAAACACCACCCATGGTTGCTAAATTAAGATAGAACAGTACATAACATACAATAAAACACTTCAACTCCTGAAAGAAATGAAAACATGATAGAGTTACAAGACACCAACCCACAAGAGCCTGGCCTGCCCAAATATAGGAGAGAACAAATAGATATCTGATAAAGCGCAGCTTAACGCCCCCTCTCGAACCCAATTCTAGTTCTACTGGACCCTCCGTCATGGCCATCTCGCATTGAAGACCCGCCACTAGCTCTCATTGTGCCGCCACTACCAACTTTCTCCATGGCTTTTTTACCCTTCTTCACCTCTGTCAAAAACTGATCCAGCCCGAATGGATCAGCTTCTTCCACATCCTTCTCAAACTCAACTGGCCTGTCTCTTGGAGGCGCCTTCTCGGAGGTACCAGCAAACGCCTTGTCAGGCTTAAAGCGATCAGTCTTCAAAATCTTATCGTACTGCTCTTCAGTTCCACCGTACATTTCAGCATCAGTATCCTTCTTGGGCCTGTACAGTGTTGAAAGAGTTGGTTGAGCTGTGAAGAGACCCTTGTCGTATACATTGTATTGGTCATCTGTTGCAAAGCCAGAGTCCATTCCTTTCTCTTGATTGAACAGCCTCTGATCGTACATGACCTCCCCGCCTCTTCCTGCTCCAGCAGAAGCCATGCCAAGAGCAACCTTCTCACTGATGTCACGGTCTCTATCTCTTGTAATCTTACTTTTCTTCCCCATTGCAGCATCTTTAGCCTCCAACCTTCTCTCCCTCTCCCTCTCCCTGCGTCGTTCTTCACGAATTTTTTCTCTTTGAAGACGCTCTTCCCTTTCCTCTCTAGTCTCCTTCGGCATATCCTTCTCTTTTTCCCTCACACGTCCATAATCCCCTCTCACATCATCATCTTCTACCATACTCTTCTCAGAATGCTGCATATGCACGGCAGCTGGAGGTGCTGCACCAGTCCTCTCAAAACGAGCTTTCTGAGCTAAAGCCCGCAATTCTTGCTCTTTCCTTTCCTTCTCCTTCATCATCATTTCCTTTTGAACCTTTGACCTCATAGAAACAGCTTCTCTGGCCTTCTGCTCTGCAACATATAGAGCCTCTGAAAGCTTTGCAAAATTATCATTTATCTGAACCTCTTGCAGACCTCTTCCATCAGCTGCAAGACGTTTGTCGAGTGGAATTGTGTACCCTTTTGGGTTTTTCCAATTTGAAATGCATGGCGGGATCTTCCAATCCTGCTGGTCTTTCACAGTCACTGGCCGTGGAGGGGAATGCATAACTGGAACTGGGGGTGAACCAGAAGCTTTAGGGACTCTCTTGTGCTTGAACTTCGGTGGGTCAAGTGGGTCTACAGGCATTTCCACCATTCTAATAATCCTTTCCTTTGCACCCGAATTAAATGCAGCTGATTGCTGAGATGGCTTATACTTGATAAACTTCGAATCAGATGATTGCTTAGTCACATTTTTTGGCTGAGCTGCACTCAATCTAACATTCACAATCTTTTCCAAAGCACTCTTCGTTTCTTCCATCGTATCCTCTATCTGTTTCTGCAACTCCTCATCATCCTCTTCCATATCTTCCTCCTCTCCCCTTAGAATCTTAGGAACAAGATCCTTATGTTGTGAATAAACAATCTTCCGAGAATTCTCATTCTGTTTCACAATGGCATCATATGCCACATTGCCATGTGCATCACCCGTCACAGGCAAAATCTTTGCTCCGGGCTTCGCAGATCTATCCCTGCCCAAGTCAAGAGGATACTGAGCTATATGGATCTCAGGAAAGGCACCCCCATCACCGAAATCCTCCACCTTTCTAGGAATAAAACCGGCACGCTTAAGATAAGGTGGCACAGGATTGGGCTTGAAAGCAGCAGCCTTTTCATCCTCAGGTGCTGTGCTGAAACGCTGCTTGAACCACGGATCATTAGAGTGGTCGTAATAGGTTGTTGAGGTTGACTTGGCTGGAGGAAGGAGGTCCCTCAAGGCTGCCATGATGGGTCCTAGTCCAACAATCAGGCTAACCTTGCAACTCCACAAACCTACCAAAACAATACATCAAAATCAATACAAGACTGATAAAATTCTTCTTTTTTATGCTATATAAAAAGAAAATCACGATCACTGTACCAAAATTCAATCACACTCCACTTCCTAGTTGTGCCATAACCAAGTTAACCCAAACTGAATTAAACACACCATTAAATACAATTAAATCTACCTCCAAACCAACAAAAAACTTACAACTCTTTGAGCCTGCCAATAGACAACATATCAACATCAGTATAAAACTGATAAAATCCTTCTCATTTATGCTATGTAAACAAAAATCATGAATTTATACCGAAATCAAGAACAATCATTCCCATCTTAGTAAAGCAATAAACAATTCAATCACTCTGAACAAAATCCATAACCAACAACAATAGAATCTAGCTCCAAAACCAAAAACCTTTGAACTCTATGACCCCCTACCAGTAGACAACAAATCAATATCAATAACTGATAAAATCCTTCTTCTGTTCATGCTACACAAACTAAAATCATGAACTTTGAATCAAATTAAAACCATCATCCTCTTGCAGAAACAATAAATAAACAAATCAATCAAACTGAATCAAACCCATAACAGGAAACAATCAAATCTAGCTCCAAAATCAAATTAACACAAACAAAAAAACAAAATCCGAGCAAATAGATCGGAACAAACCTAGAGCACAACCAATACCGTAACCCTAAAACGATGAAGAAAACAGTGGTTCGAGAAAAAATTGAAACCTCGAGCTCAAAGAAACAAAACCGCAGGGCAAGAAGAAGAATATAAATACTCAAAAACTACAATTCGTTGCTTATCGTACCCGATTCGTCAGATAGTCGATGATATTTGGAAGGAGATAGATCGGACGAAACCAGAATCAGGAAAGGGTTTGGGTAAAATGGTCCACTCGTAAATATATAGACACAACTGGGTTTGTTATAGGCGCGCACAGAGAAAAAAAAAGAAATTAATTAATCGGCAACACATAACGTGCCACGTGTCAATATAAGGGCACAGTTGTCACTTTAGCAAACAAAGAAGGGGTAATTTAGTCATTTCATATGTAAGGGTACTTTCGTAATTCTCGTCTCGCGTCCCTGCTTCTTCTGCGACGACTACAAAGTCCTCTCCTTTCTCTCTCGTCTACTCCCTGGTCTTCAGTCACCAAAACCCCTCACACACACTGCGCAGAACAAGCAAATCTAGCTCGATTTCGCCGTCCATGGCGGATACGGAGACTTTGACTTCCCAGGGACCAACAGCCTTACGCTACGCATTCGGAAATGTCCTCTCACTCTTCATCCTCATCCTGATCGGCATCCTCGCTTTTTCGATCCGTCTCTTTTCGGTAAGATTTCAGATCTAAGGAGCTTAATTGCGTCCTTGATTTCGATCTCTCGGCATTATTGGAATTTGATCGAACTGTTCTGTTTGGCTTCTCGGAAATTGATGTAGCTGAAATGGTGCTACTTTTCTGTTTACCCGCCTCCATCCTAAATTGATGTAGCTCGATTTATGTTGTTTTAGTCTTTGATTCTGAAAAACTGAAACATACCCAGTCAAATTGCTGATAAAGCATTGATTTTGTTTGTTTTTTGCTCTGCAACACATCATCTGCATTATTTACATTTAATGGCATTCTCATGGTTTTGGGATTTTTGCAGGTTATAAAGTATGAAAGTGTTATTCATGAGTTCGATCCTTACTTTAACTACAGAGTGACTCAGGTTTGTTTTGTTTATGGATACAAGATTAGTATTTTAGTTGTTCTATAACTGAAACTGCTGTTATTTTCACTCAACTTTGGTTCCAGTTTGGATTGTTATATAGTTATACTAGCACAGTAGGCAGAGTTTCCGAACTATATTATGAAACTAATGCAGTAAAACATCAACTGTTTTAGCCCATGTTAGGGGACATTGAATTTGACACATTTGTTCAGAGTACCACTAGTAGTTTGCCGAGGGGATGGTTTAGTTTATTTTGACTTATTTGGGCTAACACTTTAAAATCAAGAAGTGCTTGTGTAAGCTCTTGATTTCAATTCTAGAATCCACACAAGAATCGGATGCCAATTCTCACCCCAATTTGATATATAGTATATTAGTATATGCATCATATATAATCATATGATCATCTGTCTAAACTTCAAAATTTTGAACCATAACTTTCAATTCAATTCACAAAAGAATGAGGCCCTGATTCCCCATATTATTTCAATTTGAGACTGGAGGTCGGTGTTTGAATAATATTTCTATAGATCTAATGATTGTTTATTTGTTGTTAATAATTTGATATATGTCAAAATGATAGAAGATGACAGTTGCATTTGTTGGTTTCAGTTTCTGACCAAGAATGGGATATATGATTTTTGGAACTGGTTTGATGATCGGACCTGGTAATTACTATTATAACTGCTTGAGGAACTTAGAAAAACATTTTTTTTGGCTTATTTATTCCGTTTGCTGATAATGTGATTGCTTAATTTTTTTAAAGGTATCCTCTTGGTCGTGTGATTGGTGGAACTGTCTATCCTGGATTGACATTGACGGCAGGCACCATATGGTGGTGAGTATTTTTGATTTCATAGAAAGTTCTTTTTTTCTTCTAATGTTGCTTTTGTTTATTTTAGAAAGTACATGTGTTTGCTCTTAAGTGATATCTTTCTGCAAGTCAGTAAGTCCCATTTTGACCATAATTTATTGAATTGCTATTCTTTGATACAGGATAGTAAATTCATTGAATATTCCTTTGTCTGTTGAAACTGTTTGTGTTTTCACTGCACCTATATTCTCTGCCTTTGCTTCGTGGGCCACTTACCTTCTTACTAAGGTTTGATTTTTTTCCCTTTTCCGTGCTATATAATAAGCCAGTCAGTTACTATTTGGAATTTGTGTATGATGTATAATTTCTATTCTTCAGGAGGCTAAGGGTGCTGGTGCCGGACTTACAGCAGCAGTTCTTTTGGCCATGGTAAATTTGGTTGATGTGTTTTTTCAGCCTACTAATTTCTAGAAATATACAGGTTTAAAAAGCAGCAATGGAAATTCCCCCTTTAAAGTTACCTTCTCAAGCTTTGATACATGTGCTTTATATTCATATTTTTGTCGAATGGATCTACATTATTCATTTGGAGCTCATAACAGACCTAATTCTACTATAAACTTCGGTGCAATTTCTATCTGGACCTAAATTTCTTTTCATCTATCCCATTTTATCCTATGATTCTGCTGCACTTTTGTGTTTCATGTTTTATATGATTCTCCATAACAAGTAGAAGTGTAATTTATTATAACCAGGGATGAATTTTGTCAGTTTCCTGTAACTAACTACCCTAACAACAAGCACATAATGTTGTCCCTTTTCTCTCTTATCGGTCTCCAGGTTCCATCTTATATATCACGTTCTGTCGCTGGCAGCTACGACAATGAAGCTGTAGCTATATTTGCTTTGATCTTCACTTTCTATCTTTATGTCAAGGTCAGGCTGTATAATTTTTATTAGATTTGGCATGCTTCTTTCTTTACAATGTGTCATATATGTGTCTGACAGAATGTCTATTTGAGTATTTGATAGATGTGTTATTTTTACTTCTGCAGTGTTTGCTGCAATCTTCCACACGATATTTTTAAACCACAGTTGTTTGACTTTACTATATCTTTTATGCAGACATTGAACACAGGGTCACTCTTTTATGCCACTTTAAATGCTCTAGCGTACTTTTACATGGTAAGCTTTTTTTGGTGATGTTTTTTTTGTATTTTCATCTCTTTGTTGATATATTTATATGTCCTGATGTTTGATTGTTTTGCAGGTTTGCTCTTGGGGAGGGTACACCTTTATTATTAACCTTATTCCAATTCATGCGCTTATGTGCATTGTAACTGGCCGCTATTCCTCTCGGCTCTACATTGCATATGCTCCTCTTGTAAGTATCTTAAACACTAATGAAACTTTGATGACAGCCTACAAATGTTGATTGTAATTAATGAAGTGTACTTCAATGATACATGATTTGCTTTAGCACAAAAACCTCCAAGCCCATTCCTCCAACCTTACATTTTAGTTTCTTACTTTCTGTCACTGTGGGGTTTGTTTTGCTTCATGACCTGTTTTGGAATGTGATAGCACGGAATTTATTGTAAGTTTCATCGTTCCTCTGTAGGTTGTTTTGGGAACATTGTTAGCTGCACTAGTGCCTGTTGTTGGATTCAATGCAGTTTTGACATCAGAACATTTTGCATCATTTCTGGTGAGTTTCTTTCTTATGATATATTATTTATATAAAATATTTCCTGATTACTTACAAACTCAAGTTGGCCCAGTGGTTAAGGGATCTCTCCAACACAATGGAGGACCTGAGTTAGAACCCTGGTGTAAGCAGTCTTATGGAGAAGAACCATAAATTTGGTGCTCTTTGCGTCTACATAAGCAAGTGGGCCCAAATCTTGGTACAAAAATGGCTTATCAAAAAAATAATTCATGATTACTCAATCCGACATTTGGTATATGCAAAGGGACTCTTTTTTGAATGCTTGTATATGGCTGACATAGTAATTAATTGTTACAGCATCAAATTATGGAATCCACGACATCAAGAAATGAAATCGACAACATCAAAATATGAAATCTTGTTAAGCTTTAATCTAAACTGTTCATTTTGTTGATCTAAGGGATCTGAGTGGTTTGTAGTAATGCATTATTAAGGGTTTTGCACCTAAACTCATTCCTATATGTATATATATTTTAAAATTTTCTTGCTGATCATTTATTAATTTTTTTTTTGCAGGTTTTCATTATCATCCATGTGGTGGCTCTTGTGCATTATATCAAGGGGATTCTGACTCCAAAAATGTTTAGGGTAGCTGTTGCACTCGTAGTAACTGTTGGCCTGTAAGCATCCCTTGTCTTCTCTTTCTTAAAAATGTTTATTATCCTGTGTTACAGATTTCAAAAACTGATGATAAAAGAAGAAAATGTAATTTATGCTAAGTGGGCCATGTTTTTTTTTCCATTAAATTTGCTATTAATTTCCTGAGCGGTAGTAATATGATTCTAATGGGCCCAGTTACTAATCTTCAACCTTTTGCATTGTCTTTTTATTCAGGGTAGTCTGTTGTGCTGTCATAGCAGTGCTTGTGGCATTAGTGGCTTCTAGCCCAACAAAAGGATGGAGTGGACGGAGTTTGAGTCTTCTGGATCCGTAAGTACCAAAATTCCCATTTTCTTTTTGACTTTGTCTTCAATTTTCTTGAGTTGGTGCCGTTTGGTTCTTGTGTGAGCTGTAACCAAATCTTAAAATTTGTCAGAACTCATCCCTTACATAGCCTGTTTCTTGTATGTTACTTTTCTTGATATTTGAAACTACATTATGTGTCTAGATAATGTCTTTCATCTTAACATCTTATGTCATTGGACTATGATAGAGTTTCTAACTTTCCTCCACTGTTTCACTTTGTCATATCATTTTGACAGAACCTATGCCAGCAAGTATATTCCAATTATTGCTAGTGTTAGTGAACATCAGCCCCCTACATGGCCATCTTACTTCATGGACATCAATGTTTTGGCCTTTCTGGTTCCTGCTGGCATTATTGTAAGCCAATGCATTCTCTCTTTATTTCATTATCTTTTCCAGTCATCAGCATCTGATCATTGTGTTTCCTGCACATCTCTTATTTTATATCTCTCACCATTATCATGTTATCTGATATGCAGGCATGCTTTCTGCCATTAACTGATGCAAGCTCGTTTTTGGTCCTCTATATTGTTACATCAGTTTATTTTTCAGGGGTCATGGTGAGGGAAATGGTTGAACTTGATTAACGGACTTTTCTTATTGCTTTTCCTGTTAAAAAAAATTCTTTTTTTTGTCACTGTTCTATAGGTACGCCTTATGCTTGTACTTGCGCCAGCTGCATGCATTTTGTCTGGGATTGCTCTGTCTGAAGCTTTTGATGTGTTCACTCGATCGATCAAGTTTCAGTTACCTGGGTTATTCGATAATCCTCAAGTTAATGTAATACTTCCCTTATACAACTTACTTGCATTATATTCTTCGAACTATTATAGAAGTCATTCTTGAAGACTTGGATTGATTTGATTCTTTGATCTTTACAAGGCAGGGGATGGTAGTTCGGGTAGCGTAGCCCCCCAAAGTGAAGTGGCAAAAACTGATACAACTGATGAAAAAATAAAGGAGCGACCTTCGAGAAAGAACAAGAAGAAGGAAAAGGAACACGTGGAAAAGGCTACCATTAAGTCTCAAATTAAAAAGAGGCTTCTGGTCTTACCCTTGGAAGCATCTGTCCTAGCTATTTTCCTGATTCTGTTGTTGGGTGCCTTCTATGTGGTATTAAAACCATTCCTTTTTATAGCTTTCGTGATTTTAACATCTTGTCTATTTTTTGTAGTAATAAATACAATCAGCAATATGAAACTCAAACATTCATTATCACCATTTATGCTTTTGAAAAATGTTCGCTCAAGTGATCTCTGTTTATGCAGGTGCATTGTGTTTGGGCAGCAGCCGAAGCTTATTCAGCCCCTTCAATAGTCCTGACCTCACAAACTCGTGATGGCATGCATGTTTTTGATGATTTCAGAGAGGCGTATGCGTGGCTAAGTCATAATACTGAGGTGGATGATAAAGTAAGTATCTTAATTTTATGTGTTGTGTCTCATCTTCTGATGTAGATTTATGCCATGTAACATGTTACTGATAATCTAAATGCTACAAAAGCATTCTAGTTCACATCCTGAGCTGAGAGGCACTGGCCATTGGCCACGCAGAATCTGTAGAATGGTTTTCATCCATCAGGATGCCTAATTCTGATTAGCTCTGTTTTAAAAAATTAAGTGGATTGGAAAATGGTTTTAGACATGTGATACCAAACATGACCTATATCGCAGCTATTTATATAGTTTTTTTGATAAAGTGTGATCAGTTAGTTGATACTATAAGTAATAACTTTGTGCAGGTTGCATCATGGTGGGACTATGGTTACCAAACAACAGCTATGGCTAACCGCACAGTCATTGTTGATAACAATACATGGAACAACACTCATATCGCCACTGTGGGTACCGCCATGTCTTCTCCCGAAAAGGCAGCTTGGGAAATATTTAACTCATTGGATGTGAAATATGTTCTTGTTGTATTTGGAGGTTGGCTTTCTTCGTATACCCCCTCACTGTCTTCATAAAGAAATGCCTTTTTCTAAAATGATCTTCATTTTCTAGGACTTGTTGGCTACCCAAGTGATGATATCAATAAATTCCTATGGATGGTCCGTATAGGAGGGGGGGTGTTCCCTCATATCAAGGAACCCGATTACCTGGTAAGTTTTAAACGGATCGTTTTTATTCTCCCTATTGTATCAATCTCACTTGGGGATAGGACTGAGTTGTCAGAATGTTTTAACTATGTGTACCTTCTCTTTTTGTCTGTAGAGAGATGGTCAGTACCGAATTGATTCTCAGGCGACTCCAACTATGCTTAACAGCCTTATGTACAAACTGTCATATTACAGGTCTGCTCTTTATATATTATTTTCATGTGAAGATTGTGCTTTATTTTGATCCTATTTGTAACTCCTTGTTTGCTCCTTCTAAAGGTTTGTGGAGACGGATGGTAAAGGTTATGATAAAGTGAGGCGAACTGAAATCGGAAAGAAGCATTTCAAACTTCACTATTTCGAGGAGGTAAGATCATAATTTCAAACAACTGTCAACTTTAGCACAACTGCTTAAGAGTATATTCCGAATCCCAGTGAGGTTGGGGTTAACTTCTAGTTAACTTAGGCTAAAACTAGGTTAGGATTTACCGCTTTGTTGGTGATAAAAAAATTGTATCTCGTCATATGCTCGTTGTCAGAACATAATTTGGTTTTCAAAACAGCGACTTCTTGACTTGTATGTTCTCTGTAGTTGGCCACTTGACATATACTCCATGACACTATTGACTCTTCCCTCTTAGATAATACACAAACTCGTACCAAGGACTCATCTTCCTTCTCCCGTTATATTAGCAGTATTTGTATTACCCTAATATTACATATCGTGATTCTTATTTTATTTTTTACATTCAATCAGTACTGTATTATTTTCTGGCATGTTAACGTACACACTATATGTGAAAGAATCCTATGTGATCATGCGTTTTCTTCTATGGATGGATTTAGGCTTTCACGACTCACCATTGGATGGTTCGGATATACAAACTGAAGCCACCGAAGAACAGGATCCGTGGGAAGGCAAAGAAATCAAAATCGGTATGTACTGTGTTTAATATTTCAAAGATCATTTGTACAACTGCACACTATTTAGATTCAGCATATCGTGACTAACCAAATGTATTATTGCATTGGCAGAAAGCAAGGTCTGCAACGAGTTCGAAAAGAAATGGATCGACAAAGAAGAACCCTTGGCAATGATGAAATGCAGTTCTGTAGGCACATGAAATGGGAGAGGTAAGTTATGTAATGTACGCAAGAGTTATAGGGAATCGTAGTTGGGTCTTGCATTTCCAGAAATTTTGACTTGTTATGAACTTATGAGCTTATGTAAAACACTGTATCTTAATCAATATCACAGAGGGATATAACCATATCAGAAGTTCATTTAATTCGCATTCTTGTGCGACTTTCATGACTCATTTTGCGTGTTAGAATGAGGAATATCGTAGAGAATTCGTCGAGTTTTCATCGATTCCAGGCGTCGAGTCGTACATAAATCGTGAACGATACAGTTTTTTGCCAACGCCCAATGTCGATGTAACGTCACTTGTTCAGAGGACCAATAAACGAGTTGAGCTTTTAACTATCACTCATACTCGATTTAGTAAATATTTTATTTGAATTTGTTATAGTTTGGTCGAATTTAAGCTCAAATCCAATTTTTTAAGGTTGATAGACTTATTAACCGGCTCGTTTAGCATTAAATATTAACTAATACTTAGTGACAAGTAAATGAGTCCAACCAACCCAACCGTTTAATATTTAATTATAATATTGATTAATTCTATATTTTTATTTAATATAGGAAAAACTACCAAAAAAAACACTCATTTTAACCTTTCATTTGCATAAACTCCTCATGAACGACTTTTCTTGTCATAAACATACAGCGACTTTTCATAAATTAGCAAAAAAAACTTTGGATTCTATCTTTTATCTAAAAAACTATGGATTACGTATCAAAGGTCTAAAATGTCCCTCACAATTTTGGGGTTTAATTTTAAGGTTTAGTTTTGAGGTTTCATATTAGGGTCTAGTTCTGGGGTTTAATTTTAGGGTTTAGTATTGGGGTTTAGTTTTAGGGTCTAGTTTTGTGGTTTCTTATTAGGGTTTAGTTTTG
>JAYMSU010000507.1:0-13555 GCA_036897765.1 Erodium chrysanthum | reverse complement strand
CCTCTGACGGTCCGTCATGATGGCTCGGCTTGGTTTGTTGAGTAACGGTGTATGATATTTTATTTATTTTTGTTTGATTATACGAATATTACTTTTTCCTGTTATAAATGAAATTTATAATTCTTGTTTTGGAATTAATTTAGAGTGTGTAATATGAAGAGATATAGGAAGTTTTTTTTTTTTTTTGATAAAGATATTGTTTCATTATATGTGTTTCAACGGAAGCACCGGTTGACACGAGATTCAGACCGGCATGATTACCGGTTCTCGGCTAAACCGGTCCTTTGAGCTCAAAATGCAATTTGAATGAAATTTATTCATCACGAACATCCTCTATATTTTGGTACATCTAACAAAAACATGTTATTTGCATTTTTTTCCCTTTAACATTGCAATTCACATTAATTGGTTCTAGACCAATCATTTATAACTTTATATTGTTTATCGTGTTGGTAATGTATCTAGTTATGAATATATTAAAAATGTATGTTCGTTTTGAATAAAAAATGATATATGAAAGGAAATTGAATCAAAGAGAATGCAAAATAATTGTGTAAGTTAGAATAGCAAGTCTTTTCTTTAAGATGCATAGTTTAAGAAATCAGTGTTGCTCATATTACTTTTGGTTGAGTTGAAGTTTCATCAACACCGTTCAAGATGTATTAGTAAGACGTAAATATATATTTATGTAAGCAGGCCGATATCTAGATTATTAGAGAAATCGATAGCGTACACTTCAAATTTGATTGTCTCTTGGTGATCAATAATATTGGTAATGCAACCCTTCTTTCGTATTCAAAATGAATTGTCAAGACGTTAATATATGATTTATGTAAGACGATCACTTGGGTTATTAAAAAAGTTGGTATAAATTTGGTCGTTGTTCAACCCAATGCTATTAACATAATATATGTGAAAGAAGTGAATTGGGGTGGCACACTAATGAACACCAACTTACTTAGTGTTTTAAAGTGAGTTATTAACTGGACCAACGTAAGTTGATAGAACAACGACATACTATTAAAAACTTTGATGTGTATTCTTGCATTTAATAGTGTTTTCAGTATTGTGTTTCAATTTTTTTTTATATCCACGTAATGAAACTTTAAACCCAATTGTCTTTCTAATATATATCATAAATATTAAAATCAATTATTGCAATGTATAGGTAGTATCATATCATAAAATAGTAATTAATTCAACCAAAAGCTTAATATTGGTTCTAAAAATTAAATTTGATAAGAGATATGATTATTTCAACTAAATTTTTAACGGGAACCATTTTCGATGAGCATTTTGAAAGTGAATACGGATGTAGTGACTTTTATTGAGACATGTCAGGTCGGGTGGGTATGATTTGACAGGACAGCTTGGTCCACGCGATTCATGATGATGAGTTTTCGAATAGTCCGACATGATTTTTTATTTCTAAATGTAGAGTCTTGATGGTTGCTATTATGAGTATTTTTGTAACTTTGTTCCGCATACAGTCAATTTGACAACTCATTGGTTGGGTCTTGAGCCTCTAATTTGGTTTGATCATATTTGATCAGGACACACTACCATTATGATTATTTTTGTATCTTTTGTCCACAATTTGACAATTCACTAGTTGGTTCTTGATTCTCCAATCTGATTTGATTAAGTTTGATCAAAACACTGTATGTCGTCAAAATCAAAATCTATATTTCAATAGATTATACGGCTGAATGAAAAAATGTTGTTTTTCTCTACAAAAAAGTTCAATTAAAATGTTAATTTGGCACCCGAAGTTTTAGTTTTTGTAGTTAGTACGGGCAGCGATTCAAAGAGCCAAAGGCAATAGAGGTAGAAGGCCGTAAATTAAAACAACGTTTTATTAATTGGGTGGGTTTTGATCCGAACATCGTTTGACATGTGATACAGACCGGTCTATCAGTTTGAGTTTCCGGTTAAACGATTCCTTTTATCTAAAAATGGAATCCCATATCATGAACAATGCCCTAGATATTGGTACGTGTTACAAGCACATGTTAATCCCATTTTCTTTCATTCACATTGCACTGTATTTTGGCATGTTTAACAAACACATGTTAATTCCATTGTCTACCATTCACACTTTAAGTTTGTATGGGTATAAATATTTTATTTATACGTTCAGCTTGAGTTTATTTATCCGCTGTGTTGCGAATTAATATATGGAACGACATTTTGTATCCATTACAAACTAAACAAAATTGATGTATGGGAGAAAATTAAATAAATAATAGTAATCATGATTCAATGTTTTAGATACCAAATTTCTAATAGTAAATTTGTACACAAAAGCTTCAAGGTTGTGAAGCTAGGGGAAGGTTGATGATGAGCTTCTGGGGCCGAGTGAGCTAAGCCTCGAATTGCTTCAGTTACATTATATTGTTCAAAAGCATATGGCTTTATATACCAAAGGGATTATAGAGATTAGGGTTCTATGTCGTGCTCGAAGCAGAACTTACTCACATTTCTATTCCCAGAGCAACCATATAAATCAATTTTGATATATCAATAGGATCTAAATCTATTAAATTCGAAAAACTCTAATGTTGATTTCCAAACGAAGATTATTACGAAATTTCAGGTCAATATTCATAATCACATTTGGTTATAATATAAATAAAAGATGAGTGATCAGCCTTAATGAATAACAACTTAATCATACTTCTATTGTTGCCCAACTATATAATAAGTATATGGTCGTCAAAAAAATATATAATAAGTATATGAAAAAAGGACAACCAACCAGCCTTACTCCTAAATCATTGTATTCATATCGTATTTAACTTTATGGGCTTGACTGTAGACTTCAATGCTAACAGTTCGAGGCCCATACTATTCAGCCCAAAACTTGCAAATGTTCTTGGGTTACTCTAGACAAGAGTCATTAGCTTCCACCGGTGAAGGTAAGGAATAGGCCCACACGGCAGCTTTATAATACACTAGTTTATCAATTAATCTTTTCTCTGTTGAATTATCAGTAACTTAATCATAATCGTAAAACTTAATAATTTAGAAATTACTCAAAATGATGAAGGACCGACCAAGATAAATGAGTTTGGTAGACTTAAAAGTAGAATCATGTGGTGCACATGCCTCTCGGCCCCGACATGAAATCAAAAGCAGCAAAATCTTCGGCGTTTTTAAGGAAGCAAGTGGTGGTTGATCTTAATCACCACCTTTTTCATGTGTCGTGTAAATGTAATTACTAATTAGTGTTTGTTTCAAGTCCACCAACACCATCAAATCACCCTTGTTTCAACATCATTTGCTTCCTAATTTATCGGTAAATAAGACACTAAAAATACGTAAAAAATCCCTCGAATTGTTTGAAAGAAACGACTATGAGTGTCGAATAATCATTTGATCGAGTTATTTGATACATTTATCGGATTTATAACAAGATATTGATAAAGTGGTGGATTTATGTTCTTTAGTTTAAAACAGCACATAATTAAGCTTGATTAGATTAAATACATTGGATTCGGTTGTCTAATTTAGTGGCATGTGATATTGTAATTAGTACCATAATCATGGCTTATGACAACTATATCGCAAAATTAACCTGCCTTCATTATGTTTCTTGAGAATTAGTTAACCTTATTTTAGTGAAAAACATATGGTAGGGTCAAACTCTTTTAAGTTTCGCTTTCATCAGGGTGTCAATGATTCAACTAAGGTTTGGTCGGATCAAACATTTTCGAGTATCAATATGCATTTTTACAGATCCAAGAAGCGCTTATGGATTCAATGGGCTTGAGAGTTAATTAGATAAAAAGGGTGAGTAACAGTTAGTTTGATTGGTTTTATGGCTTTAAATCTGATGTTCTTTTTTTTTTTTTTGAAACTGATGTTCGGTTTTCAAATTGAATTATCGGACAAAAAAACGATAAGAAAATAATAGTTAAAAAAACTGACCGAAAACTCTTTCTTTTTTTTTTTTATAAATAAAAGACAAAAAAACCATTATGAAAAAAAATCACACATGCAATTAAAGTTAATTAGGTTTGTAAAATTGAAATTCAGTATAAAAAAACAAGTATAGCTTAAAAAATGAGTTTCGAGTTTAAGACAAATGGGATTCGTGAGATCATGGATTAACACAGAATAAATTGGTTTAATAAAAAAAATCTAAATTTAGCGAAAAACATATGGTAAGTGATCGTATCTTGTTTTTCTCGATCAGTTTTCTGTCTATCAAAAATCTGACGGTTTAACAAACTTTCGATTTCTTTAATATAGATATTAACGGTGTCATTTGCATATGGACCAGAAAAGTACGTAGTGATGATGAATGTGACAAACAGGTCATATAAAAGTCTGTTCCAACATAGAAACTCAAGTTGATGGGTAAAGATTTTTTATACATTTATTAACCGTATAATTTCTTCATGTGCTTTTGATACGAGACATATTTCAAGGTTTTGTTCCAAAGAATAGACGTGGGATTCCGACTATCAAACATATTTTCGATATTAGATCAAGACATTTATCCTAAATTTGCAACTTGTGTTTTTTGTTTTGTTTTTAATCTTAGCCACTATGATTCTTGTAATAATTAGTTGTTGCGGAGTCAACAAGCTACGAAGCAGTCGTTGGCATGATTGACTAGGTTGTGTGTTCTCATAACAAGTGACGGTCAATTATTTTCACAGTGTGTTCTGAAAGTACTAAATAATGCAACACTTGCTTGCTATCATCACCATTTCACATCTTTGCCAAACCCATAACATAAAGTAACAAAAATGATGCTGTCGGATTCGGACAACTATGTATTATTACTTACTGCTCCTCCCATTTAGTCTCTCATACATCGATCCATGCTTTTCTCACGTGCTGGTAGGGTTATTTTGTTCACCATATTAGGGGTTTCATCAAAACTACATGATCATTATTGAGAGGTCAATCCTAATGACATTATTGTTCAACTACGACACATTCGATGAGTAAAATGCAAGAAATTTATGAGAATCAATGAGATTGTTGGGTTTAATTTTGTTGAGACAAAAGTTTTTCGTACCCTTTTCGTCATATATTTAACATGTTAATTAGGTCGGTGACAAACATAACATTTGTAATTTACGTATATTTCTGTCACTTAAAAGTCAATAAAGGTGTCGGAACACACGCTTTAATCTTTTAGTCAAACTTTTTAGACAAAAACATAATATAGGTGACAAAACCAAACCTTGTCGGGATGGTCCAAACTGATTTTGGTAGGACGGTTTAAAACCGTAACCAACCGTTATAATTTTGGTCTAAAAACCGATGGTTTAAAAACTCATGGTTCCGGTGTGGTTTAGGATTTTCAGGAACCGGTCTTTTCGGTTTGGTTAATTGAACTACCTTCATGGTCGGTTAACCGATCATGAACACCCCTAGTGTTAACAGACGACTATAGGAAGAATATCATTGTCCATACCATCTGGACTGTAATAACGAGAGATTTTGGAAACTCGAAGAGGATGTTCAGGCACATGTAGTCATTTCGATACGAGTAGTCCAACAAAACCTTGCATGCATCTGCAAGTAAGGTTTCGTTAAAATATTTCTACACGCCGAATTGGCTACATGTTCCATGAACATCCCATTCGTGTTTCCAGAATTTCTTATCATTGTGGATCTACACACGAACGTCTAGCATCTCTCGAGTTGTTAAGCGTCTGAATCTTGAAGGCGGAAGATCCACACAAGTGGTTCATGCTCACTTCTCAGATTCTTTCTTTCTTTTACATTTATATGCCTTACGTTTTTCTCCTGAGGTGCTCGGGCAAGAGGGGATCAATGTATGTTTTCCAGGAAAAAGAGGTCCCCTTCGAACGATATCCAAGAATTTTAAGTAAAGATTATACGTCAGATGCGTAAGAGTGACAATATTTTGAAAATTAAAGAATTTACTAAGAACATATTATAATTTTATTTATTTATCATTTCTAATGTATTAGTCACTTTTCTAACTATTTATTCCGATGACAAATAAATAAAATATTTTCTCTTCATTTCATTGTATAATCCTCTTCTGACTATTTTTATTTATTTGTGTTCTAGACCTATTTTGATAATATGTAAATATTTATGGCTCATTCAGTAGATTATTAAAAGTTGGGTAAATTTATTTTCTTTCTAGTTTGATTTATTTATATTAAGATTTATTTTCTGTTTTTTTCTCTCTTTCAAAACACAAAATTGAACATTCAATTTAGCTTTAAAAATCAATCCACCAACAATTTCACCGTTACAAAGATTATTCAAATGGAGCCTGCAATATTCAAACCATCATAAATATCCAAAACAAAACATTTATTATTTAGTAGCTACTGAATATTCAAACCCAAAACAGAAAAAATAACATTTAAATTGCAGATCAAATCAATTATAACACCAAACGGTGCGTTTTGATCCAGTAAGAGCAAGTGAGCTAACCAGAAAAGTAAAAACGTATCAAAAAAGTAAATTCCAGGTGGATAAATTAAATACCATAAAACGGTGCGTTTCGTCGAGACACACTTCAGGCCATCGAATATAGCCGTTGGAGAAATATGGCCGTTGCAGCCTCCCCTACAAATTTGAAAACTTGACCGTTACTCATATTCCTTCCTAAACGTTATTACTCTTCACTCTCTCATTTTTCTGTGTCCCTTCGCCACTCAGAGCCCTTTCTTCCTCCATTTTTATCTCTGCTTCCCTCCACAATAGCCCAGTTGCAGATCTTCAATGGCAGAACTCGACGAGCCTAGCACTGGGACGATGATGATGATAGACGAGATCTACGAGTTCTCTGCACCGAGGTTCTTTGATTTCATCAATACAGAGACTGAAGAGGAGGCCTCGAAGGCCCAGCTCTGGTTCCAAACCGCCCTCGCCTATGCCCCTTCACGTATGTGTCTCTTCTTGTTCTGTTTTGGTTCAAAAGATCTGATTTTTTAAGTTCATCGAATTGAATATCCAAACCTTGGGGTTGAAATGAACTAGATTGAATCTTCTGAGATGCATATTTGTTTTGGTTTCTCAAATGTGCAGCTTTTATGCCTAAAATCAAGACTGGTAGATCTGTCACAGTAGAGGCCTTGTGTGATTTCAGTGAAGCAGACACAATGCAGAAGGTGATGATCACTCTTATTTAACATTTAACTCAAGCGATTCCTTGAAGAAACTCAATAGTTTAATATCGGTGTGCTCTTGTAGATTTCAGAATCATCAAGTTCAGCAGCTACAAATAGTTCATCTGAAGCTGATATGAAGAAAGAGGAAGCAACAACACTCAGTGAGAACATCACAAGCCTTGTTACTGAAATCAAAGATTGCTGCACCCCTCGAGACCTAGCAACCGAGTCCACTAAGCACCAGACTGCTAAGAAGATAGCTAGTTCTCTGAAGAAGCCGTCAGGGCTGAAGCCAAAAACTCAGTTGCAATCCTCTTCACAAGCTCGAAAGTTAGCTTCTTCTAACTCAAAATCTAAAGCTGGGACGCCGGGTCTTGCTCTAGAAAATCAGGCCATCAAGCGCCAGAAGCTCGATAATGGAAGATCTAGACAGGTGATTCACAAAACATTTATCTGTCATATGTGTGTCTCTCATTGTGTTCTTACATTCTCAACCTTGCTTTGCAGATCCTTAATGTCAAACCTCAAAATTTGCTACATAAGTCAAAACTGGGTCTGAGTAGTAGAAACTCAAGCTTATGCTCTGCCGCTTCTAAGCAAACTAGCAAAGATAGCAGAAAGGTTTATGTTCGGGAACCAGCAGCAGTACCTTTTGTTTCAATGGCGGAGATGATGAATAAGTTCCAGTCAGGTTCGAGGGACACATCACTCCCAAAGAAGCCTAAGCTTACACTGACCAGGCCTAAAGAACCCGAGTTTGAAACATCTCAGAGGATTCGATCCACCAAAGTGAAGAGTACTGCTGAGCTCGAGGAAGAAATGATGGCTAAGATACCAAAATTCAAAGCAAGACCTGTAAACAAGAAGGTATGAGAAGATCTCTATGCTCCACATTTTGCTTTTGAGCTTGTTCCATTTCAACACTCAATAGAGACTGTTTTGCAGATACTTGAAGCTACAAATTTACCTGCATTAACAAGAACTGCACCTCAGCCTCCACAGTTTCAGGTAACATAACACAAAACTAGATTAACAAGATAAACATTTATAGGATTGTACGCTAATCGTGATAGTTCTTGATTAATTGATTCAGGAGTTTCATTTTGAGACGGTGGAAAGGGCAAATCAGAATGCAGAATCAGCATCAGTAGCTTCAACTGAAAAGTCTCATCAGCATAATCAGTGGAAGCCATGTTTGACTGATCCTAAAACCCCAGTTCTTCATACCTTACTGAGGGCTCGTCCCTTCAAGGTGAAAAGCTCCATGGAGCTTGAGTTGGAGGAACTTGAAAAAATTCCCAAGTTCCGAGCCAAGCCTTTGAACAAAAAGGTAGATATCTGTACACAGATCCAAGCTCTATTAGAGTTTTTTTGTTTTGTTTTCTAAACGAACTCAATCTTTGTTGTCTATAGATATTGGAAAGCAAAGGAGGCATGGGAATTTTTTGTACTGAAAGGAAGCAAGTGACCAAACCTCAAGAGTTTCATTTTGCTACAAATGAGAGGATTCCTCCTCCTGCTACAGTTATCGATTTATTTGACAAGGTAACGAGTTGTTGAAATTCCCTCAATCACACACAAAATGAAGGCTAGTTACTCAATCTTTTTATCTCTTTTTTCAGCTTTCTATGAATTCAGAACCTTGCCATGTCAATAAGGTTCCAAGAAACACAAGACCAAACCCATTCCATCTCCAAACTGAGGTATAGTGGCGGCATTGTTTTTGCCTTTATTGATGGATTTGTTACAGTCTTTTGTTCCTGTGGCTTAAGGGTTGTTTTGCTGTTGGTTTTGTGCGTGGCTTTAGGAAAGAGGAGCTGAGAAGGAGAGGAGATTTTGCACTGAAGTTATGCAGAAGCAGTGGGAAGAGGAACAGGCTAGGGTTCCCAAGGCTACCCCGTATCCTTACACAACTGATTATCCTGTGGTAAAGGACCTTTGTCTATCTCATTTCTATTACTTTCTGAACAAAGGAGATGATGATCGAATACTAACATACTAATCTTTTTGCAGATTCCTCTAAAACCAGAGCCTAAACAGCACACAAAACCGGAACCTTTCCAATTGGAGAGTCTGGTTAGACATGAAGAAGAACTACAGAGAGAGATGGAGGAAAGGAGATGGGCAGAAAAGGAAGAAGCACAAAGGAGGATGTTTAAGGCTCAGCCAATTCTCAAAGAGTAAGCACTAAACTAAGCTCAACTATGCCATTCTCCAGTTAATTATATATGCCTAAACTGATGATTGTCTTGAACAGGGACCCGATTCCAGTTCCAGAAAAGGTTCGGAGGCCCCTAACCCAGGTTGAGGATTTCAATCTCCATATAGACCATAGAGCCAAGAATAGAGCAGAGTTTGATAAAAAGGTACAAAGCTATTTCTGGTTTTTATACATATTCATCAAGATTATCTGTCAATGAGTTTTAGTTTACTTACGAAGATTGGGGTTCCCCAGATTAAGGAGAAGGAAATGATGTACAAGAGATACAGAGAAGAGAGTGAAGCTGCCAGAATGGTATGAACATTCTTTCAACACGACAACATCATTGAATTTACAGTACTAAGTGCAGGTGTATCTAAGTTCAAGTTGGGTTGTGTCATTTGCAGATGGAGGAAGAGAAGGCACTGAAACAGTTAAGACGGACGCTAGTGCCCCATGCAAGGCCTATGCCTAAATTCAACCAGCCCTTCCTTCCCCAGAAGTAAGATTTCCTAGCCCTCTCTCTGCATGATCTTGTTATATTATACACATATATAGATGGATTTAGCATGCATGATCTGATTGAGGTCATGTTTTCCCTCTCTCTGCATGATCTTGTTATATTATATACATATATAGATGGATTTAGCATGCATGATCTGATTGAGATCATGATTTTCTTCATAGGTCTTCAAAGGAAGCAACTAAGCCTAAGGCACCGAAACTAGAGGTGCTAGAAAGGAAGGAAAGGCGGAAATTCATCAGTATGAGGTGAAACTCAGAGCAAGAACCTTCTTCGGTTACTGTTCAAGAACCTCTTGAACCTTAGGCAAATGTGTATGTAGGCACGAGCATAAGCGTGTACCATAGCATTTATTTTAAATTACAATCTGTGCCTCAGCATTCTTTCAGTGTGTATTGTATATCATCAATAGTATTCATTTGAAGTTACAATCATGTATTCTTTGTGTGTTATATCAATAGTATTCATTCGAAGTAACAATCTTGTCCCAACCTTGGCGTTCCTATGGAAATGACATGGCTGCATATAAACTGCCTAGAACAAGGAAGCATTTGTATTTCCATATAGAACTGGCCAAGAGCAAAAATGAAACTCTAACATTGCTGATAACACATAAAGCACATGTAAAAAATACTCACCGATTTCTTCTTCATCGTTATGTCACGTGGTTTAGGAGACAAACTCAACCGGCAACAAAGCGATATAGCTGCTGCAAACTTGTGTATACTCTCTGTATCCAAAGATGTGCATGTCAAATCTAACTGCAAAACAACAGATATAGGATTCAATAATAGACTTATTAAACCCACAGAGCTAACTTACAACAAGAAGATGGAGAACAAGATCAAAGCAATTCAGTAGTTCATGAAATTCATCATTAAGGTTGCGCATCCCCTTGAAAATTACCTGTTAGTAAAATTGGTACAACTCCTCAATTATTCTATACCTCGTCCTCCTTTACCTCTAAGCACCGAAGATAACCAACCAACTAAGATAATCAATTCTTTCGGGAATTCCTATGCTTGGAACCACTATAAATGCCGTTGCGAGTATGACTACGAGCTCCACCCCTACCCCAAACCAGCGAAACTCTCTTACTTTCTCTTCCCGAATCTAAATCATTTTCAAGGTCCCCACCATCTGAATTGGCAGCTGATGAAGAAGATTGAGGGGGGCGTGTTCTTTGTCGTCTTTTGTTATAGAACCCTTTAGAATGATCATCATTAGAAGATGAATCTTTAACCACATTATCATCATTTTCATCATCATTGTCTTCATATCTCAAGAACTTAGCACCTCGACTGTTTCTTCTCCTTCTTGAATGAGCATTATAATGATCTTTACCCAAAGCACGTCTTCTTGCCAGAGCTTCTGCTTGTCGTTGAGAAATTTGGGCAATGGCTTCCTGAATCTGTCCAGCAAATCATTGAAGAACACAGAATGTAAGTATGGAAGATATTACTTTGAGAAGGCAAGCAAAGTTCTCACCTGTTTATTTCTGTTCCTTTCCTCTTCGTGAAAAGTCAGTTCCTGAAACAAATATATCCATCAAAACAGTATATGATTAGCATAAACACTAAGGAAAAATACCAATGTGACAGAGAAGAGGAGCAATAAGCACCTGCTCCTCATATTTATCTATATCTGGGTATAAAGCTGCAATTAGAGCATCATAGTTTGGGTCATCCCTTAAAGAACGCCGACTAGCACAATGTGTGCGGCAAGTGGGACATTCGTTGTTCCTGCAACAAAACATCAACCCTAGTAAACCGATTTTAGTTAACATACAAGCAGAGTTTAATGAGCTAATCAGTTAAGATCAATCAAATAGAAACAGAATTGAAAGGCTTTCAGTACATACCCCAGACGCATTGATTTGTCAATGCATGCCCGGCAGAAGCGGTGAAGACATTCCATCACAGTTCTTGTTTTCTTAATGATCCCTGTCCATGGGAATGACATTAACAACGTGACTTTACCGGATTTGACACTAATGACTGATGTAAAGTTTACAAGATTTAATGAGCTCTTGGGGTTGAAGTATCTTTCTAGATTTATAACCCATAAGGAACTGAAGCATTGAATCCAACATAGGCATTGCAGCTTAACTTATAAACCAAAACCATCTAGAATAAACAAATATCTGCAATGGCATATGGTGTCAAGAATGATTGCAAAAAATTCAAGTAATCAAAAACACATCTACATGAGTGCAACCAAAAGCAGCAAAAAGCTTTCATGAGTTTGATTCAACCATATGGCATTAGAATTGGCATCTTATTCTTCACTTATTTTGATGTAACTTACAATGCTGAACACAATATATCATATCTTGAGGACACAATACGAACATAATAGTTGAGGTGCAAAGGGTTCAAGACAAGAAGTACCTAAGCAGATAGGACACTGTACATCTTTACGGATATTGGGTAGTTCTACGGAGATGAATCTGCCAAGGAAAGTAAAGTTAGTACTTTCTAGTTTCTGCATATACAAATAGAAATGGTATTGCAACCTCAATCATGTATGCACATTCTAAATGGGATCCACTTCAACCCCCTCTCTTCTCAGTGAATCTTCTACATTCTTAAGAAGGATCAGCCTACAAAATATCATGGCGTTGATAGACAATTCTCAAAGTTCAGCCTTTTTTGTCAGTTTTTTTTTCTTCTAGTCATTATTTCAGAATGTTCTACGTTTCTCAAACTTTCTCTGGTTAATGACTCTATACTTCAGTAGTTCTACAACATTAACAGGATTCTCATAACGAGTGAAGAAAAATAGCTATCATCATGAGCAAGTGAAACTTAGTGACAACCAGGAAGATATGAATCACAATAGGTTCCTCTTATGTATGCATTCAATCCAAAAACATGAAATAAATGTCAAAATGAAAAAAATACTCAAACCCCAGAAGCTACACATTGTTGCACCAACATCTGAATTCCAAACAAACCCCATCCCCTTTCAGGCAACATGAACCAACCCATCATCAGAAATGTCTGCAAATGATCAAATCCTCCCCACGACCACAATAAAATAGCAAAATCGAGCAGACCCATGAAGCGAAATAGAGACTTAATCATGTGTATTAAGAGAACAAGCTCGAAGAAACGAAAGGGAGATCATACTCTGATTTCTCCTCACTGCTATGAGATGTGCTGCTGCTACTACTGCTCTCAGAATCTGGAAACATCACAATCGCTCGAATCAATCGTGACCCATCAAATCTAAATCAATTTTATACCAAATCGAAGTGCACATATGCATCACGTGCATATACATACACACAGAAGGAGAGCTTTGGAGGGAGAGAGAACGAAAAATACAGCGACCCACCTTCTCGAACTCCATCTTCTGCTATCTGCCTCTGGAGTTCCTTTTGATCCTCTGGTTCAGCTTCTTCTTCTCCGAATTCGGGTTCGTCGCGTGGCAGCTTGGCGTTGTGGTTTTGTTCGGGATCTTCATCTCCGTGATTATCAGGCAAAGGGCGCTTCTGGGCAGGCATTTTTTACCGTTAATTCTTCGAACGCGGAGCGATCTTAGCTCGAGGAGGTGGGAAGAGAAGGACGAGGAAGAAGCGAGAAGAAGAGCTCAGACTGAAATGTTACGGCAAGGTCCGCTAGAGTCTGCAGGGTATTTTGGTCATTTGGCTTTAATATGCTTCTTTTCCTCAATTTTTTTAATTGGTTAAAAAATTAAAAATTATATTATATT
>JAYMSU010000506.1:0-13555 GCA_036897765.1 Erodium chrysanthum | reverse complement strand
TTGTAATTTCTACGTTTTTTCGATTATTTTATCACCAAAAATATTCAAATGCTGAGCCTAGGTGATGATGTGGCTTCATGAGATTTGTCTTTCAGGCTTTTCTTTGTGGCAGTTATGATCTGAGGCAATAATTTGGTAATTGAAACGATTCATCTCTCCTCAACTCAGTAACTAACATGAAAGAGATTGGTGGCTTTTGGTTGAGAGAATTGCTCAATTCTTAAAGAGTGTTTGGTTGAGAGAATTGTTAATTCTTAAAGAGATTCGTTTGGTTTTCTTCACATAGCACAAATTTATCAATGGCTGCAGAAACATGAATTCATTTGGTATTCTCTTTGCTTTGTTCTATTTGACTAAATGTAGATTCATATGGAATATTGTTTTGTAGGTCAACGGTACAAAAATGGCTTATCGATGTTAACTGAATCACAGAAAAAAATATGGTTGTTCAAAGTGATGGTCCCTACTAAGCAAGATCATGGGAGAAGAGATCTGAATAGAGTAGAAAGAACTTTTCAACCCCTCTTGCATGGGGTGGCTGTTGTTGAGAATCATATATGCAATTTTAGAATTTGGTTTGACCATTGTAGATAAGGCATGGTCATTTAAATGTAGTTTGAATAGCTTCTCAAAATTGTGCAGGTGTACTCTACTTCAGTTGTACTGATTCTTATGGCAATGGTCTCTGTGTTCCTGTTCCGGTTTCATCCTTACCTTGCCTTCATTATTGGCTCTACGTAAGTAACTTACCTCCATGTACATACTATGCTACAATTTGCTTGGGCCAAAACCCGAGTAATTTCCGCTACATAACATTTTCTTTAAATGCTGAATTTCCCAACATCTTTTTATTAGATTCTTGTATGGTGTCTAATTTATTTTTGGGTTTGCAAATATATCACTTCTGGAGATGTCATATGGAGTCTCCAATTTTGATGGAGCAACAAAGTCTTCTCATACTTGAAGCAAAATAATCACGGTCATGTGTGTTTAAATTTACTTCGTTCATCTATTTTGATTATTCATGATATACTTGCTTTATTCTTCTTAAATGTCATAGTTTTGTATATATGCAAAATCATCATGGTGATGTGTTTCTTGGTTTTGAATACTGTGATAATAAATGTTTATGTTTGTTGGGTTGGATGGTTATATCCCTAATTTAACATTGTTATTGTTGATCATGTCTTTATTGACATATATTATAGGGTTCAACAAGAGTCATGAAATTTTTAACCCAAAAAATAATGCACTAAATAAGTATAGTTTTGATTAGATATCATATTTTAATATTTTGAAGTCTGTAAGGTTAGGAATATATTCACAGCTATAATTATTTTGTTATTTAAGATTAATTATATTTGATTATAATTTTACTTTTTAATATTATATCTAATTATGCACTATTTTTAACATAATAAAAATAGTTATTGGATGTAAAATTTTGTTTTAGAAAAAGCTCTCACTTAAAATAAAATAAAAAATAAATCTGTCATTTATTTTAATATTATAGCATAAATTTCTAATTTTATCCAAGATATTAATAGTTACAAAATAAATTATCTTAGTACCAACCATCGCGCGAAGCGCGGATTGATTTCTAGTTATGTATAATTTTATGGTTGTTATATAAAATACGTGACATCTTCTTTCAAAAAAATATATAGGAATGAGTTCAGTTAATCAGACCGTACCCATCCCTAATGTACATGTCATATAATTAAGGTTAATTTTATTAAATATTGCATTCTATAAATTTATTTTAAACATCTCATCACACTTATTTCATCAAACAAATATATCTCTTCTTCTTTTTTAATCAGAATTTCATCAAACAAATATCACATTCTCTTCCAAACCATTAAAGTATAAGCAACAAAAACGGTCATCAAGTGTAAAACAAAAATTTCAGAGATTTTCTTATTATGAAGCGGATCAAGAGTGAAAGATTTATACACTCTGCTGTACACGCTGCTCTTCTTCCGCTCTTATCAGTACAACCTAAATGGCCTGCATTTGCAAACCCTCTACTTGCTTCTCTAGAATCAATTCAATAATCATAACCAAAATCAACATAGAAGAAGATCAAAACATAATGCACCTAACTCAACCCCCAAAAAAATGAAAACAAGCTCCTTGGAAGAAGCTAAAAATGCTCTGATGCTGAAAATTCAATCTCCCACTGCAGGAAGAAAAAGCAAGATGAATTAGAACGGTAACGAGGTTCTTCTATATTAAACAACAGTGGCATGCACGAGGAAAGAAATTATACAGATTTTGAAGCAGGCTTTCATCAGAAACTGCATGGTGTTGAGGAAAAGGTAGAGAGTGCTCAGAACAAATGAAGAGTCATCTTTAGCTTGTTCTGTTTCCATTTAGGCATCTTGTAGAAAGCATCCTTTCCCACCCCAAATTTCTCTCTGAACTCTTGAGACGACAGATAAGTCTGCACCACACAAATCTCAGCCTTGGACATACATAACCTTAAAATGAATGACATTATTAGAATCAACTCCTACCTCTCTCCTGGTAAAATCAATCTCTGTAACGGGATCTTCTGAATCTGTTCGAAGACGGTCATATGGGTATATAGGGAGCCCTTCGTCATCTTCAGCTTCACCTTCTTTTGTGTCTTCTTCTATAGTAAGGGTTTCTAATCTGTTAGAAACGGATATGTCCTTAGCAGTTAACTCCGGTGTAGATTTCACTGTATGCAGACTCACTATGCACCCCCCAACAGAAAACAAAAGAGCTTGTTGTTATGTTAAGCATGGACAAAATAGGGTAACAATAACTAAAAATGCATGCATACCTGTAACAGATCTGGGCATAAGTTTTTCCTTTGTTGGTGCTGTTTTCTCAAAAGAAGCAGTGAGTGCTGCTATGGCAGCAGATTTGGAATCCGAAACATTCTCTGCTTTCTCAGACTTTGGATACAGCTTCTTAATCATTGGTGGTGGAGTTGACAGGTTCCTTGAATTATTACCCTCAAAGTTAGCAGCCAGCGCATTGAAAGCTGGAGACCGACCCCTCGAACGTGCTCGTTCAGGACTTGAAGTTACACTCCTTGAACGCTTCTTTTCTGGGGCACCGGTCCTTCCTCCATAAGACGCAGTTTTCCTTCGTTTTGGTTTCTGATTACAGTATGTCACATAGCATTAAAACCCAAAAACTAAAATAAATAAAGCATTAAATTTTAGTCGATCAAAAAAATAAATAAAGCAGTATTGCGTACGATTGTGATTGGAGTGCCCCCAGTTTTCACTATTGTAAGCTTCCTTTGGAATGAATTTCCAAGCATCTGCACCCAGAATTAAAAAAAAAAACATTCAGATCCTAAAAGATTTAAAACTTGTCGTGCGCAATTATATTTAGTCACTTACTTCCGCTTTTGCAGAGTCCCATGTGAAGAAGCGTGTGAAGAAAGCTGGCTCATTCCCTTCCACCATAACATATATTGGAGCTTCACGAGATAATTTTTCTAGGAGAAAATCATGCTCTAGAAATTTCTGTTGAAAGTCAGAAGAAAGTTTAATTCAACTGTAATGAATTGAATGCTCAGTAATTAAGACTTTTACTTGTGTTCTACAAAACCAAGAAGTGATACCTCTCCAATGGATAAAGCATTCATCCTGTTCTTGGAGTCCACCTGTTGTCCTACCCAGACAAAGATCTCTGAGTGGATATCCAAAATAAATATATCTTCAGTCATCAGGTCGTCTTGGGTAAAATTGTATATCTCTTTCACCTGCAATTAAAACACATCATAATTTGCTGAATATACTTTGACTTTTACATACCCAAATAGTAAACCAACATGATATGATACACACCTTCAGATTTCCTGTAGACCAGCATGCATTTTGGCAGTGATCAGAACAATGCAAGAAGAAAGCAAATCAGAGGTTAATAATTTGAATTAAAATTTGATATATGCAAGAGAAGTTACAACACAAAGATCAATACCTTTTAAGAAACTGCAAGAGAATAGGTGTGGATCATGTTCTGGTGTCCCTACAATCTTTTGTTTTGGGTGTTCTTTTTTACCTCCTAATATATCCCAGAACGCGTCATATTCTGCCCCTTCCTTCTGTGGCCTGGTTTGTGAGTTTGGCTGCAAAAAATTGATAGCTATATTATTACAGTGAGAACAAGGAGACCTGAACAGTGCATAAGCAATAACAACTCACAAAACAAACTACTAAAAAAAAATATACACAGTGAAACAAAACCTTTATCACATCAAGCTGCCTTTCAACGAGTTCTTGATCATCTATGTTTGCAAGGCTTCCATTCCAAGTGTACACTGTGGAATCGGTATGTAATATGTAGCAGTAGGATGAATTTAAAGATGTTGCAACCTGAATCAAGGGGGAAAGAAGAGAAGAAGCAGCATAAGTCAGTTGATGATGCTCAGAACAAGAGCACGCTGACAAATATACAAAAATAAATAAATAAATAACAAAGAAAACAATTCCTTGTTTTTTGTGTTTAATTAGCTGTTGCTAATTGTAAAGGAAAAGGTTACATACCGGTTCAACTTGAATGGCTTGCATGTTATCAGGACCAGTACCCTGAACTCGAAATAGAGCGACACCATCCTCCTTATATGTCTCATCAGGAAGTTCCTTTTCTGCAATGTAATTCTTGTAACCCTCGCTAAGACCACCCTGATAGAGTTCTTTTTTATTAGCGAGAAAACACTTAAATAGATAGGGCCAGAAGGCAAGGATACAAATTGATTTGCAGTTACAGCAGATATTTTAAACTAAATCACAGAATCTCAAGATAAACACAAACCTTGAAGACAATAAGGTTCTGCAATATCAAGAAGAACTGAGTTGGTTCACTCCCTTCATATAAGCGAGCCTGGTAATAAGAAAAGAAGTATTATCAGTAGGTGATTGGAAATATGTCTGTATCACTGAAACAGAAGTCACAGTTGAATCAGGAATACCTGGACAGGTAGAAACTTCTGTGACTCAACCATCTTGCTAGCCAAAGAAATAGCTGACGTTCTGTCTTCCTATTTAAGTAATTAAGGAGTTATTAAATATTAAATACGATAATAAATGCATTTTTTAATTCACACATTGATTTGAATGAATATGATTGTCAGAGACAATAGCAGCTGCACATGGATACATTAATACATCTAAACCTTCTCTACTCCTTTTATTTGAATATAAAAGCATTTCTATTGCTACATATGATTATCTGAACCAGAACTTATATTTTGGTCCATTCTTTCTCGTACCAATTTAGCAAATCTAATCTTCAATATTACCCTGATCAAAACAAGATTAAATCATAGCCTTCATCACAAACACAAGCATGAGCTACATACCATGCCAGTTACATCATATCCATCAGTAACACTAGTGAAACAGACACAAAAGACTAAATATTCACTATGAGGCCTGCATAGCAAACTTCCTCCTATCAAATATGAGTGGCTATTATACATTGGTGAAAGAGTGGTCCAAGATAGATGAAATGAAATATCAGTCCATTAAAAGAAAGACATAATTAAGAATGTCTCTGGAATAAAGTTAAGCAATAATCATCACTAGGGACTATACAAAACTATATTCCCTGATAAAACTCAATGCACATCAACTCATCTTTATAGGCACTAAAGAAGTTGACTTGGTCTCATACACCATACAAGACTCCAAACCAATCATATTGCTAAATGCTAACTAATGCTTTAGATAGTTTGAGTAGAACAAGTTGCATGTTGACTGCCATAAGTCTCTACTTTCCACTCTTAGCAAGAGCGAGGGCCATGAGGCTTTGATTGAGAGAGAAACGACTGTATAATGATTTTGGTCCAGATAGGTAAGAGAGATATGACAACCATGTAGCTAACACACCCAGTTGGATCAAAACTTCGTTGAGTTGGGTTGTGTATGATTATGTAACTATTGCAACTTTTATTTTCAAGAACTAGAGGATTAACTATGAGATCACTGTGTTATGGGAGAAAACTAGTATCTTCAACTAATTCACTTGGACAAAATCCCAATCTTAAAATTCACAAAAGCCGTATGCACCTTGATTTGCAGCCAACTTAGAGGCATGCAAGTTTTTCTCCCCTGTAAATTGATTCCATGTTGCTCATTTTGCAATAAATTGAAGTACATACTATGTCAAAGATGCATATCATGTCTAAATGTGTAATACTAGGCTACTAGCCTGGCATGACAATAAAACACTAGTATTAAGAGAACAAAAAAAATCAGCATGCTTTTCTGCAATTTATATTCGTCTGGTTGCTTTAGTTTTGGAAGTCTGCACTCCTGAATTGAAATTTGAAACGTGTACATCTACATAGATATCACCTGGGTTTATACGGTGGTACAGCTTAAATGCTAACTTTTGTTTAGTCTAATTGGAAAAGCCTTTGAAGGTCTCTGACTTATCTCCTGATATTCTATGGTTTTAGATTTAGATGCTAAAATATTCTAAACGTAAGTGGCAACAAAAAGCACAAGGAGAAAAGAAAGAAAGAAAGAAATGAATTTCACCTCAACACTCTGTTTCCCAAACCATGTTCCAACAATGTACTCTTCTTTATTATCTTCTCCTGGATATGAGTACTGAAAGATGTAGCAATCTCCACTGTACAACTTTGACTGATCAGAAGCAGACAAAAGAGTCTTTTTATTGCCATTTACATGCCAAATCTGCAGATCCAGGTTGAAGGAATTATTAGAAATATGATCCAGAAGCTTAACTTAGAAAATGCCATGTGGTTTGTAATACATAATTACAGTGTACCTATGGGGAGACATCAATATTATCAGGCAATTTGATATACGTGGTTGACTGCGTTGAAGTTTTTGGAAACATACAAATCTTTCAACAGTTGTTCATGGAACTCATGAACTAAACATTTGCCAAACCTTTTCCAGGATATACAGATTATAGACCAGGTCCAACTTTATCTTTTAACCCAGAATTTCTTGTAACTTCCCGTCCAACGTATTAACTGAGGGTCCTACACTACCGATATTGCTATTAGTGTTTATCTATTTCTACGTTGAATACATGGAAATTTTATTTTTTAAAAGCCATGGACCTTCTGAAACAAAAATCATTCATCTAAAGATAACTCCAGTCACCATGAGAGACCCTCAGACGGCATCTGAAGTTTTAATACAAATGGTATGATGACTTTCTAACCCTTCACATGGCTTATTTGTTAGATTTCCTTCCTCCCAAGAGGAAGACTAACATGGGATGTGAAACTAAAAGAAAAACATAATCATAACTATTTTCCCAGACACAAGTTGCTAACATAACAGCTACCCGGCAATCTATATAAATATATACATATCAAGTGCTTCTTTAATACAACAGCATATGCCACAGCCCAAATGGCCTAATGGCTAGCAAGGTCCTAGCCCACAATATGGGTCCACCTTCGCCCCTAAGAATAGCATCAAAAAACAACAAGAAAAATATACACACCTGCAAATTTCCTGTACAATCTATGTATGCCTGAGGTTCTTCTTTTACAGGCTCAGCTTTCAACAAACCCTTCACATTAACCCCTTGACGTCTTAGAAGTGCTACAAAAATCATGGAAATGGAGCAATATTAAGAAACCCAAAATTCCAAATGTTGTAACATAACATGATTGTGATTATCAATGAATTGGTGATCACGGTAATGGCATTAGTTACTGACCAGCAACTTTGCCTCTACCATCTTCAGACACAGCTACAGCAGTTGTCTCAGGCCAAGAATCAAACTTTGACTTGAACATCACAGTCTCAAATCCCTCAATTACACGAATTATGTGTGACTGGGGCCGATCAGAGACACGAATTAACTCCTGTTCCAGGGAAATCCATTATAAAAATGTGTGAGAATTTACACATACACACAAAAAAAAAACTATTTGATTGAACAATGAATGAGTATTACTTCTGCAGCTTCACTTGCACTTTTTCGATCATTAAGAGAGGTAGTTCTTCCCATCCATACAAACACTTCAAGCCCACAGTCAAGAAGATAGCACGTATTTGTTTCAAGTAACTCCCTAGTCAAAGAATCAGTCTCAACAGGTTCTGCCTCCCCCTTCTTAACCCTTAGAAGGCAGAAAAAGGAAATATTATGTCAGAACTGTAGGAAACACAGAAATAGGATCATTCAACATATAAAATAATGATACACATCCTTGACTACACAAGAGGTAAACCAACCACTGACCGTTAGCGCTAGTGGCCCCCTACATCAAGTCCATGAATTTCATCCCCTTTCCTCAACAAGGATAAAAGAAAAAAAGGATACAAACATCATATTACCTTAGCAGCTTAGGACTGTATGAAGCAATAGTCTTATTATCGTCATTGGCTGCTTTTCTTGGAAGCGGAGCAAAACCACCAAATTGAGCCCAAAATTCTCCAGTGTCAGAATCCGCCATCAGCTTCCCGTCCTCTAAAAAGGATAAAGCAAACTTAAATCGAGTGAAGATGCTGAAATAACGTCATGGAACTCTCATATAAAATAAACCACTTACCAATGGCAGCTATCTCGCACTTCCCATCATGATATGTGTCCTTAACATACTGAACAACTTCTAATGCTTTAGCTCTCTCTTGAATAGATGAGTTGGAACCGTTGAATTGAAAAATCTTAGATTTAGTATCCAGAATAAATATGTCATCATGATTGAGTGAGGATCGAGCAAAAGCAATCTGTCACGAACATAGACAGATATCAATAACAAAAAATAAGACTTTAAACGTATTTTATTTCAGTTACAAAGTATATAGACACTGCTTAAAGCGAGTACTCCGCGTCAAAAGAGTAGTCCATAAACTCACCTCTTTTACATGGACAACATGTTTTCCTTTGCAGACAAATAAACGCGTAGTGTGTTCTTCAGCCTCAGCATGTTTGAACCCAGATGCAATTCCACCTTCTTGAGGTATGATACATGGTTTAAAGTAAGATAGGAACTTCTCGGTTTCATGACCCTGCACTTCGCGATACTGTACAGCACGTCCTCCAAGAGCTGCGTCCAGTTCAACTGTCTTGACTGCTGCGGTACCAGCTTCATCCTATTTGAACAGAATTGTATCATCCGATCAAGACCATGCTACACAATATTAAAATCAGAAGAGAAAAACCTGTAGACATACAGTCTTACCTGAGAGGTATCTTTACCGAGCCAATAATGAATATCGTGACGTAAGCTACCATTTTTAGATGCAGTTGTCTGCACAGAACAAGCTCAAGAATAAGAACTATAGCTGAATTTAATGGAAAACATAGTTGCATATGTCAGTCTCAGTGAAGAATTGAATACTACCTGCTGAGAAAAACTACAACATACAATAGGCTCAAGGACTACTTCATCAATGGATATAACAAACACCAACAAACCAATGACGGTATAGAATCGGTATACTAGCAAACACGACTGTGCTATAGAGTAAATTCTTCAAGCTCCAAAATGAACTAATTAATTTGTTTCAGATTGAGGAATAAAATTTATTCAGCAAGTTATAAATGCTGCAGACATTACATATCCTACAACAGGACTTGTATACATGATATTTGGCGGCTGACAAGCAAATCAGATGTAAAGGTTGCACCCAATTTTGTTTCATAAGCAGTGGTGGCTATGTTCAGGGTGAAATTAAAAAATCCCTAGACCACCAAATCACAGAGATTTTGAATAACTATTATAATCTACACTGATAAGTTGACAAGATGACCATTCATTGAGGAAGTAAAGTTGTTGAGTGACAAACACAGTGAAGTTTAGCATAGGCTTGGATTCCTCAGCATGTCCTAATTGTACAGGACTCGAAGCTTGAATCAAACCATCAGTTGACATTATTTTTGTTTCTTTATGAGGTGAAATTTGGCAGGGATAAGGCTAGTATGAATCCCTTCATACTCTAAAGTGATTCAAGTGAATTCTTATTAGTGATTTGGATTCAGCTTCATTGGACAAATACCTTGGAGGGCAATGATTATGAAAAGGTGGCTTCGTGAATTGGTCCAATTGGAAAGTTGGTTTTAGTAATTATAGGAGTGCTAGGAAATGAAAAGCACTCACACATTGTCTTTAATGGTTTATTTGGCAATATTTCAGCAAAAACAGTTTATATACGCTATTGAATCTCCAACTAATCAGTTGACAAATGTTTTCTTGCACACTTTCTTGGCTGGTTGTGCTTGGATGAATAGTTGTATCAACATTTCTCCTTCTTTCTATTATTCCCAGGTCATCTAAGCTTATATATGTGTGTGTGTGTGTCAGATTAGTGAGGGGTTCTTGTATGCTTCTCGTTTTCTTGTGCTTTTAATGTTTTTGTTTACCTAATAAGACAAATAGCCACTGATTTAGGCCAATAATTACTCAATCACAAAACATATTCTTTTGGAGCCAAGTACAGGATATAAAGGTAAAGGAAATACAATTTGCATAGGTTCAAACATTTACCTTAAGAATCACATAGGAATCCCCGGTGAAAAATTTGCCATGAGAGGACGATGGGATAATAACAGGTTTAAAGTTTTCAATGCGCCATATTTCAATTCCACTGTATCTTATCAAGGCAAACAAAACATTGTCTTTCCTAATGATGAGGATCAAGTATGAAATCAATACACATGCATATCATATAAATATCGGCAGGAGTACCCTTTTCTTCAAAACATAAACATTTTTATGAACATTTTAGGAATTTTATCTTATAACAATTCTAAAAACACGCTGAATATAACACAAGAATAAGGATACGCCTTTTGTCCAGCACCCTGGAATGCTGGATCCAAGTCTCTCATAGACACAGCCATACTGCTTTTGAGCTTCAAATATGCTGCCTACCACAACTTTGAGCTGAAGTAATAGTAAAGTACCCTGACACATGATATGCACCATAAAATAGTAAGAAATGGAAATAAAAGTAAAAATTAGTGAAAGACACGGAAGTAACCAAATATCTTCACTCCAGACAACAACGAATTGGACAAGACTGGCGAAGGAATCTTTTGCCAAAATAAATAAAATGGTGGACAAAATTACTGAAATAAATTTAACATATAATCAAAATCCTTTCCATGAATTGACTATGGTGTATGTGATTCAAACAATTCTGACAGAATTGTTTGAATATCCCTAACCTCCTACTAGAATAAGATATGATCAGCATATGTGTAAGAATGTGCTTATGCGCCAAATCTTCAGGAGGGCATAAGCATGTGGTTTTTTCCTCTACGTATGACAATCCCAAACATATGGGTGTTGTAGACACAATCCTGCATTCTCACAAGATGTATGCTTCATACCAATTCAAAAATAAAGTCTAGCCCCGAATCTCATTCAATTGCCCAGCCGTCTCAAAAAAATTCCCTCCCACATTGGTGCCATATTTTGTGTTGCAACTTTCACTAACACTTCCAAAATGTTTTCGTATTCCATTTTCTAGACAAAAAAAAAACATTGGGTAGCCTAAATGACTTACTTTTTTATACTCACTTAATATGATTTTATTGTTTGTAAATATTCATACAATGACCTGACCAAGCATCAAGAACCCAGAGTGCTAGGCAGAACGTAATGAGTAATGTACCCTTCAATTCTTGCAGGGCAAAACAGGACATTTCAGAATTACTACCAAGCTTTTCTTCAAGTAACTAACCTATGCCTTTACTTTCACCTAACAATGTGTGGGTGATCATCAAGCAAGTAACTAATCTATGCCTTTACTTTCACCTAACAATGCATCTCTGTCAATCGGTCAGCTGATGAAAAATCCTCAGATCAATCAGCAGACACAACACCAACTAGCCTAACACAAGAATAGTCTACTGGGAAGGGTACATAAGCAAAGTAGGTAAGTAATCATGCATCAATTGACCAACTTGATATAAAAAAAATCAACAAATTTGATCTGATCTCCAGAACCCAACATTCCAAAACCTCATCACACTGATTACAGTTCCCCAAAAGTTGGAAAATTGATGCTAGTTCCAGCTCGAAAACCAACTCAAGTCCACCAAACTTCAAAGCTAATCCATGTGCCAAAACCATCGCTTTCCCAAATACTCCTCAGTCCCTCTCACATCCAGATCGGATCAAACCATCACCAAAAATCAGCAAAACTAACTTCAACCAATCAGATTTTGCCAATTCCAACACCATTTCGATCAACCAAAGGAACAACCAAAAGTCATGAGCTCAATAATTCATGAAACTCACCCCAGCTAAAACACCTACCACCACAAATTGCAAACAAAACTAAAATCTCACACATCGGGAGTACCTGGATTCGAAGAAGGAACAATCGAGAGAGCAGCAGCAGATCCAATCGAACCCAGAAAAGATAAAACTGAAGTGAAGCTGGGAGGAGAGAGAAAGAGAGGAGAAAAGGAGAATGGAAAGAGGTGGGGGCGACGAAGAGCGAATAAGATGTAGAAAGAGAAAGTGATGAAGAAGAAGAAAAGTTAGAGCGAGAAAGAGAGGTTGGAGGGAATGATGAAATGCCAGGCGTGCTTATCACTAACGGCAACAAAAGCCAACCTTATGAACTGTTATTTTCCATTTTATTAATTAATTAAACCCAAAATATAAATTATTCAACAACTACAATTAACTCAATTTATTAACACCCCAATAAATTCCCATCTATTTCACATTTACTCTTCCTATCATTGTAAGTGAACCCTCGTCTTATGATAAAGGTTAGAAACACTAAACTTGAAACATATTCAGATAATAGACGTGTTTTTTCGTATTTACATAATATAATCAATCTTGTTTTAACCATATATAACAGTAACATTGACGGCGAAAATTAAAGAAAACAAAATGGACAAGGAGGTGAAAATGGGAAAGGAAAAACATAAGAAAACAAGATTCTTGTTTTGTTTTTTGAGGTACCCTTCATGAGTTATTGAGGGTCTTACAGGCAAGATTTGTTGGTATTGTCCATGACAGGTGATTGATGACGATTTTTGTTCTATTTGGGATTGTTTTTTTATTATTATTTTCAAAGAAAACAGATAAGAAAGTAAAATAAAAATAAAAAGAAAGGGAATTGGTTGGTGAGTAAAATATAAGGTGTTGGAAATGGAAAAAAGGAAAGGTGAGGAATAGGGGAAAACAAAATAGGTCGGTCACCGGCCTTTATTCATGCATGCCCATTAAGGCACCAAAATGTGGACCTTCTATTTTTTGTGTTTTTTCCCGGTTCATTACATTACGTATTAACTTTTTTTTAATTAAATAAAACTTGTGGCTTTAATTTTGTATTAATAACATTATTGGTAATCTATTGGGAGGAATATTACGTTTGATAGTAGCAAGGTGCACATGTGTCTAGCTCTTAGAGTTTTTAATGTGTTTTTTTAGTTGGTTATACACGTTGCTTTAAAATAAGTTGATAGGAATGGTTATTATTATTAAACGTATTTTACTAATGTATATAAAATGTCATTTTTGGTATTATGACCAAAAAAAAAAGTTGATCTGTGAGTAATTCATGGGCCATTTTGTAATATTGTTCATTGTTTATAATCAATATGA
>JAYMSU010000505.1:0-13564 GCA_036897765.1 Erodium chrysanthum | reverse complement strand
CGATGCAGGTGGCGGCTATGTCGGCCCTCAACCGTCGTGGTGGCTCGGTTTGGCGCCGTCTGTCCTTAAACAACATTTTTATTTTAGTGTGGGGATATAATTCATGAATATGTATTATTTTTTATAATTTAGAGTATTGCCCCATATTGCCCCCAAGGTTCAGAATATCTCTTCCCCTACCCTAATTTTCCCAATTACCCCCAAAATCTCCCGATTCGCAGAGCTTCGCCGCCAGAGAGAGAGAGCAGGTACGCTATCTTCCCCTATCCTCCGCTCTGTTTGTTTCCCGAGAAAATTCCAGAAATATAGTACCCAAGTAAACATCATTGAATCTTATTTCCTGTTCTCAATTCATGGGAGGCGTAACTCGAATCCCGTTTATTCTTCTTTTCGGTTAGGGCTTCTGTAGTCGATTTGAACCTGAATGTATTATTGAGATGATATGCGAATTAGCCAAAACCCCTAGATCTGTTACATGTTTACTGGAATCTATTTTTTTTTCTTTTGAGTTATTGATTGGAGTTTGAATTGATTAAAATGTTTGGATATTTCTTTTGTTAGAAGGTGCTCTTTATGTTTCAACATGAATTTGTGTTTCTTTTGTGATGTGTATGCTGGATTTCTTAATTATTGTTTTGTTATAATTTGCTGCTGTTTGGTACTGCTGTTCCGATTTTCTGCTGCATTTTTTATACTTCAGATCTGTTACATTCTTTCTGCTTGATATAGTACTTCAGTGCTGTATTTTTTTCTGGTTTGATATGTCAACGAAACATTTTATGCTTGTGCTTAACTATAGTGTTTGAAGTTAACTTATCTGTATCGTGTAGATTCTGTTTCCGGACAGGGTTTCTGTAGTCACTTTAAACCTAATTTTGTGTTTGGCCTATCTTGATATTTGGTGCTTCACTGTTTCTTTTCTTATTCTGATGTGTATCATTTTTTTTCCTTTGATTTTGTTTGGAACCAGGATGGAGGCTTTGGCCAATTGATTGTTGTTTGTCTTGGTGTGAGTCAAGTTGCTAGGATTTTGATATTGAAGCTAGTGACTTGTTGAAATTTGAGGACATAATGGCTGACCGGAGTTTGACAGTTGTTAAGCCAATATGGATGAAACAAGCTGAAGAGGCGAAACTTAAAAGTGTGGCTGAGACAGATGCAGCGGCCAAGGCTGCTTTTGAAGCCACATTCAAGGATGTGGAAAAAACCCGTGAAAAACAACCTGCTCTATCGGACAGTGATTCTGAAGAAGCAGAGGACTTGACTAACAAGCCAATTGGACCAGTGGATCCAGAAAAGTGCACCGCAGCTGGGGCTGGCATAGCAGGCGGTACAGCCTGTGCATCGTCAACTTTTATGGTGGTAACTAAGGATTCTGATGGGCGGAAGGTTCCAAATGGCGGTGCACAAATCAAGGTGAGGGTGTCACCTGGGCCGGGTGTTGGGGGGTCAGATCAAGACGGCATTGTGAAGGATATGGGTGATGGGACATACACGGTGACATACGTGGTTCCAAAGAGAGGGAATTATATGCTCAATATTGAGTGTAATGGGAAACCCATAATGGGTAGCCCGTTCCCAGTTTTTTTCAGTGCAGGTATGCATATTAGTTTTTCGATATTTACATGATTATTTTTTGAATTATCCTTAATATAACTTTGCTATCTATTGTTTAGCAGTTCTTGAGTTTAAAAAATGTCAACGACTAGTTTTAAGTTTGTACTCCATTGGGGATGCACCTTGAAAATGTTCTACTTTGTTTACCTATAAATGAAATAAAAAAAGAATTCAGGAAATCCATCAGGCACATGTTTTTTTTCTTTCAAAGTCATTAGGTTATCAAACTCAAAACCAACTGTGATTAGTGTAGAGTCCATATATAGAAGATATTATGAAGAAGAAACCTTGAAAAATACTCATTTGATAGACAAGAATGAAATGCCTCAATTGTCTCTAACAAGTTTGGACCGCGTAGATTGTATTTTAATTTTCCCACAACATATGGTGCACATGAAATTTTCCTGACTTATTTGAGGTATTGATTCAGTTTTCACTATTAGTGTTGTTTGTAGTAATATTTTAAATTAATTGGTATTTCTGTTTGCAGGTGCTGCGTATGGGGGAATGTTGGGAATGGCCCCTGCATCCAACTTCCCAAATCTAGTCAACCAAACCATGCCCAACATGCCAAATTATTCAGGGTCTGTTTCCGGTGCTTTTCCAGGATTATTGGGAATGATTCCTGGCATTGTTGCTGGTGCTTCAGGTGGGGCTATATTACCAGGAATGGGAGCACAGCTTGGTGAAGTTTGTCGAGAATACCTTAATGGAAGGTGTGCTAAAACTGATTGCAAATTCAGTCACCCGCCTCACAATTTGTTGATGACTGCATTAGCTGGGTCCACTAGCATGGGTACTTTAAGTCAAGTTCCCATGACACCTTCAGCAGCTGCAATGGCTGCTGCTCAGGCAATCGTTGCTGCTCAAGCGCTTCAAGCCCATGCTGGGCAGATGCAAGCACAATCTCAATCTGCAAAAGATTCATCTGGTATATCATCTCTTGCTATCTATATGTAATGGCTTATATGTGGCTTGTATATTTATTCTACTTTGAGCTTTTATCACCATTGACCAATGGAAATCACAATCTAAATGCTCTTCCTTTCAGGTTCACCTGACTTAGCTGGGAGGGCAGATGCATTGAAGAAAACGCTTCAAGTTAGCAATCTAAGCTCTGTTATTACAGCGGAGCAGCTGAAACAACTTTTTAGCTTTTGTGGCACAGTTGTTGAGTGTACTATCACCGACTCAAAGCATTTTGCCTACATAGAGTATGCAAAACCTGAAGAAGCAACTGCTGGTTTACAATTGAACAACATGGAAGTTGGGGGTCGCCCGTTGAATGTGGAGATGGCAAAATCACTTCCTCAAAAGCCATCTGCATTGAATGCATCACAAAATCAATCTTCGCTTCCCTTGATGATGCAGCAAGCAGTTGGTATGCAGCAAATGCAATTCCAGCAGGCTTTGCTTATGCAACAAATGATGACTGCTCAGCAGGCAGCAAACCGAGCTGCCTCCATGAAATCTGCAACCGAGCTGGCGGCAGCCAGAGCTGCAGAGATTAGTATGAAACTGAAAGCTGATGGAGTTTTTGATGGGGAGAAGGAAATCATAACAAAATCGAGGTATGCTTTCTGATGCCCCATTCTTGTCAAGAAGAAGTCTAATATGTGTTTGGTATTTCATATTATAGGTCTTTGGGAGTTTCTTTCAACTATCTGACAATCTAGCAAAATAATATCTGTAGTTAGCATGTGAAATCATCAGAGCTCACATAATGTAATGTTGGAATACTACAAAACTTGATTTTTAAGTGCAGATTGTGTTTGAAAGTATCATTCATGCAGTGCAAACTATCTTAAATTTTATGTAGATAAACTTAGTCATTATAAATCATATAAGCACAATTTTTTTTATCAACACTGGTATGATCTTTAAAGCAGACTGAACTTAAACTTAGCATAATACCATAAATTTTTTAATCAAAACTAGTATGGTCATGAAATGGAAACACTTCAATTCAGAAAATGTAAACCAAAAAGTATCAAACTGATTATTTCTCTCATATGATATCATGCTTCTGTAAGGAAACTCCATCCAAGGATCTTCCTCCGTTATTCGATTGAATTTTTACTGACCAATTGCTCCCAAGTACAGGTCACCTTCTCCTTCACGCGCAAGATCAAAATCCAAGTCAAAATCACCTGTCAATTATCGGAGGAGGCGGAGGTCTCGTTCATACTCACCTATATCTCGGAACCCAAGAGATCGTAGATCTAGATCTCCATTTAGATCTCGCTATGACTATGATCGCGAAAGGCAGTCATATAGGGGTATTAGGAATGGCAGTGACCGCACTAGGACACGGGATTGGAACCGGTCACGTGATCGCTATTCATCTGGCTTATGGAGAAATAGGAGTAGAAGTGTGAGTCCTCGAGTGAGAAAATCTCACCGATCTGACTCAGACTCACCAAAACGTCACCGAGAAAGTTCACCACAGAGGGAGAGGAAGTCATCTCGGGCTAGTTCAAGGTCTCCAAGGCATCATAGAAGAATTAGATCACCCCTTCGAAATGACAGTGACCACAAACTAAAATACCGGAGGAATTCGAGGTCACCCTCTACTGAAAGTAAGCACCAGTCCAGTGATAAAATTGAAAGAACACGAGATGCAAAAATAAAAGATCCTGACAGGGCGAGGTCAAGGTCAGTATCTCCTGAAGGCAGACATCAGAAAAGAAGCAGGTCTTCTCCTAGAATTTCGGATAAAAGTAAATCGAAAAACAGAAGGCGATCCAGGTCAAAATCTCTGGAAAGTAACCATGAACATGATGACGTTGATGAAAGAGATGAGAAGTCGAATCATGATGATAAAGTGCAGTCCAGGTCACCTTCTTCTGATGGTGAGCACCAGAGAAGTGGATCATCACCAAGAAGCCCCGATGAAAAGAAATCAAAACATAGCAGACGGTCCAGGTCAAAATCAGTGGAGGGGAAGCATCACTCTGTTAAAAAAGGGGATGAAAGTGGAGATGGAAAATTGAAGCGTCGAGGTAGAAGACGGTCCAGGTCAATATCCCCTGAGGGTAAGCATGGTGGAAGCAGGTCTTCCCCTACGAGCCCTTATGCACATAATTCAAAGCATAGAAGAAGGTCTAGGTCAAAATCTGTCGAAGGTAAGCATCAGTCTGGCAATAAAGTGGGTGATGGAAAACACGACAAATCCAAGCACCATGATCGAAGGAAGTCCAGGTCACGATCTGCAGAAGGTAAGAGTCACAAAGAAAGGCGGCGATCACAAAGAAGTTTGAATGAAACAAAATCAAAAGAAAGAAGGCATTCGAGGTCAAGATCCGCAGAAGGCAAGCATCGCTCATATGATAGGAGAGATGACAAATCAAAGCATCGTAGCAGGCGGCATTCCAGATCAATTTCTCCAGAGGATGAGCAGCGTAGAGGAAGGTCTTCTCGAAGAAAACTGGAGGAAAAAATATCAGAAAAGAAAAGGTGCTCTAGATCCAGATCTGCTGATGGTAGGCATCACTCAAATGATAAAAAGTATGAGACCATAGATAAGAAGCCTAAATTAAATTGCCAGGATCCTGATTTAACAAAAGAGAAAGATGAGTTGGATCTCACTACAAGGGATTTGGTCCCTGAAAATGTGAATGGTGGCTCGGATGAACTCGTAGGACATGCTGTAGCTAAAGATAAGAAGAGTAGACATTTATCAGATGTTAACGAGCATGAAGAAAACCCTGAACTTCACACTACTGGTAATCTAATGTAATTGTTAATGATGGTGTCTTGTAGTTTCTTGTCACAACTCTGCATGATATCTTAATTAGACTTGTGTTTTCTTGTAGGCCTAGAGGAACATGAAGGATCTGAACAGTCTGCTGAAGATTGAAGGTGAATTCGAACCATGGGGCCCCCTGATCCATATATACACTGACATCGTAATTGCACTGCCAGGCTTCCGCAATTGAAGAATGTTCATGTTGGAGTGGAGGGGTGGCTTCTAAATGAATTACAGTCTTAATTGGAGAAGCATGTCGACAATCCTGATTAAAATACTGCCTGAAGGGTGGAAGATTCCTGATTTCTTATTTACCTGATGATAAGAAAGGCTGTTACTTTAGAAGATTGATTGATGTTTCTTTTAGTGTTTGGAGTTCTCTGAGAATTGTTGGCTCTTCGTAAAACTGCACTTTTGTGTTTGTTTACCTTTTTGCAGGTCTATATCGATTGATTGGAACTAGCATCATTGAGCTGGTATTGACATGGTTAAAGTATTTCAAGAATTTCCACCTTCATTTGCAGCTGACTATGCTATGCTTTTAGCAAGCTTCTTTTACTGATTGATGTATGTTGAATTAACACCTCTATTGGTACACTGAATCCTTTGACCGAATTTTTAACTATGGATTATTTCTCTCTGTGTCCTTTTGAGGTTATATTCTATAGGTTATTTATATAGTTATCATTTTGAGTTAGACCTGGATGCCAAGTACAATAGGGATTTGATGGATGCACAATATTAACATGTCATCTGATTGCTACATTTTGTGAATTAGGGAAAGAACAGAAATCGGCAGTCTTGATTTCTGTCTTGTTTCTTTTGTTCCTGTTTTTGGTAGCAATCACGTGGTTATTGTAGCAAGCCTTTCTCTGATGTGGCTGATTGTCAATTACAATTCTTATCTGCCTTTGATGGTGTGGTGGGCTTGTTTTTCTTATACACAGTTATTCCTACTGGAGCATGCTGAAATCAATTTGCAGGGTTGGGTTTTCAACATTGAAGGTATGCATGCAACAAAGATTTTAGGGTGTAAAGTTTTCCAATTTTGTGGGTTTGTGAGTGAATAGTCTAAAGTAATGTATGGTAGTTGGTTTCTTGTATGCCAAATAGTTGCAATCTTAACCAATATGTTTAAACCTGGTGTCTCACTCTTCCCATTTTTTTGCTCCCATTTTTTCTTTTTCAAATTTTGTTTTCTTCCTTCCCTAGAAATTCTCTTGGTTAGGTAAAGCTATGTAAAGACGACGCTGGAATGAGTTGCGGTCAATCGAACCATGTAAAGTGTGAGCTGGTCGACTGACATAAACCGGTGAAATTCAAATGATGTTTTTACAGGTAATTATCCATATTTACCCCATGTACATGCCATAGAACACAGACACTAGTGTCTGATCTTATGGGTTATCTGTGGTCGTTTAAACTGGTTTGATCAGCTGAACGTGCATTGTTTATTGATCCTGATGTGCTTGTTTATCCTTGGTTGGGAACAGAAAATTCACCACCTATTCACTTCAGTTTTGCAATGCGTGTTATTAGTCCTTGTAGGAAGCGCATATGTAGTAGTATAACAGTGTGGCAGGGAACTTGTTTTTTGTTTTTTTACATCTCCTGATGATACACTGAGGAAGATGATGATGATGTATTCATGTTTAGAAGTCTTGCTTTATGTGATTGGGGTCTAAAATGTTGTCTCTTCCTCTTGAGTTTTGTTTCTTCTCCTATAAAATTTCTTAGGGTAAACCATGGGAGTGGTGGATGAATTGAGTGCAGAAGCTCGGGATTTGGAGATTGGTGCATCTGTTGAAGTTGTGCTTGGTGGCCTATAGCTTTGGCTTTGTTGATTGTTATTTATCTGCATAGGATATGATGTTTCCTATATTCTAGAAATCAATAATCCTAGTTACTATTACAAGCATTTAAGGAGTATTGTTGTTGGTTGTCACTTGGAGTGCCTAAAAGGGTCAAAATACCAGCAAGTAGTTGAAATGAGTTTTAGTGTGCTCACTCGTTAGACAGCATGTGTTAACTACCAGCAAGTAGTTGAAATGAGTTTTTAGTGTGCTCACTCGTTAGACAGCATGTGTTAACTTTTGTGTCTGATGAATCTCTTTTGTTGAAATTATGACCTCTTCTGAAAGAGGAAGATCCGTTGGCATGTTCTCTAGCCTTCTTTTTTGCTTGTATTCGACTTTAAAATCTTGGGTTAGGGCTGCAGCGATCATTTACCATGGAGTTTGATGAACAAGATTCTCGATAAGCGGATTTGAAGTAAAAAAGGAAACAATTGGCTACGGAAACGCAAAACTTGCCCTTGCCTGTTCTGTTCTTTTCTGTTGTCATGTTGTGCACCTTGCATCAATTTGTTCCAAAAAAATAGTTTTTACTAGTGGTAACAGCACTAGGGTATCCAAAGTCCAAACTTACCTGATAAGTGGTTAATTGTTTGAATTCTATATCTGCCTGGACTGGGATTGAACATTTCTGACCCGATTGGGATGGGATGGGATGGTCACTCCCCGCCTCGTCCCATTAGACTTAATAAATAATAGTAATTTAAGGGTTAGGAGAATCTCTGATTAGGACGGGGTTAAACCCAGCTCATTGCCATCCCTAGAGCTCAAATTATAATAGCTGATTAATTTGCTTCTAGAAAACAAGGACCACAGTGCAAACCTTTCCGAGGGTATATTTAAACTGGTATATGCCTCAGCATATCCAAGATCTCTCTCTTTACTTGTAAAGTTTCTTCTTCTCGCATAACATTTCTACTTCGGGAGCAGAAGGGTCGGCCGAGAGGGTTACAATAAATACCTAAAGGGCTCTAGTTCTTTAAAATATAGTTCTGACATGGTTACTTACTGCTATTTCTGCATAGTGAGGTTGTGGAATTACAGTGTAGTTCTTCTCTGGCATGAACAAGTCCTGTCCCTATATCACATATTTGCATGATCATGCAAATGTGTTCAGTTCTATTTCTTGCCAAAGGAGAATTGCCCTGCGATTCGCTCTCATGCTAAACTGTTCGAGAACTTCCATGCTCGAACAATCGTAATCATAGCTAGGTATGAAATAAGAACGTTCTCGGTCATTATTGTTTTTTTCTTCTACTTTTCGGAGTTTTCACCAAATTACCATACATTGTTTTATTCTGTGCATAACAAAAATTCAGAGACAATGTCATTACATGCTCATGTTTAATTGTAACAATCGTGTGTTCTTGTTTGCTTCAAACACTGTTTAAATTTAATTTGAAATTTATGATTTCAATTCTGACATTCAAATCAAATTCAAGCCCCCAGACATTCCATAAGGTTTTCCTTATATTACAATACTCTTTTATATCAGTGGCAAATTGCGAGCCAGACTTCGGATGTATGAAGTAGATAAAGAATAAGAAGGCTCAAAAGTATATATGCAAAAATGAAAAGAAAAACCACCAACAAGTGTGCGAGAAAGAAACATAGTACAATATTAACCTGCTCACCAGTAATAAACAAGATTCATAGACAAATGACATACTCATTTCGTAAGATTGGTCGGAGCTTTTCTGAGTTTCTCACTAAATTTCTGTAAAGAGAGAAATGAGAGGAAAGAAAATATGAGGAGAGATAAGTGTTTTCTTGAAACCAACATATGACTAACAATATCTCCAATGTAGGCTAATAAAATTGAGCTATTCAAGTGACAATTCATGTAATTTCGTAAGAAAGAGGGGCCAAAAAGGTATTTTCAAGAGAGAAAAAGTAAATACGAGGATAATAAAAACGGTCACACAGTAGGAATAGGCTGGGTTATTTACAGGAGAATATGAATTTTATTTATTTATTTTATTCGAAACTTAGTTTTAACTACGGTACTGAAATTTCATTACGAACTGGAAATACATGAAACGAAATACGAAATGTAAACGACATGAAATAAAATACGAAATGGAAATTACACGATTGAAAACACTACAAGTGTAAATTAGTCATCATCTCTGAACAGACATCAAATGTGTTCGATAAGGTATTTTGTGAGGGCTTTATGAGTTTCTCGATTTTGGATCCTTGAATTGTTCTCCAAAATCATGCCGAAACCCACATGTGGCTCCCAATGAATTGTTGGTAATGGCACATCATCCTCAATCGGTTCAATATACCCCCTTATATTCTATCGTTCATCCTCAACGATCATGTTGTGCATAATGATACACACATGCATGATTACAACGAGTGTCTTCCCCTTACTACCTCTTGACGCTTAGCAAGAGTCCGGTGTTTTCCGAACATGGGCACTATAAACTTTTTATAAATGCAGCCAAGGTGGATAAATATAATCTGTTAAATAGTAAGTAGTTGTGTACTCATTACCGTGCACCATGTAGCGTACAAGTGGTTGATGAGATTCAATAGTTTCCGTGAACAATGTAGAGTGGTTGAGCATGTTGCTGTCGTTGTTCGAGCCCGAAATACCGAAATATGCATGTCATATCCAAGTGTCCCTACTGACAATAACTTCGAGCATGATAGTTGGCCCGGAATGATCCCCACATTGAAGTTGGTTTTGCTATGCCACCAGACAAATTTTCCACTCCCAATGAATACAATCAAGGTTCCCTAGCATCTGAAAGACGCGTTATTCATTCACACGCAGTATGAGTATGTGGAGAACATTTGTCTCATCCGGTCTCCGTAGGTAGGTGGAACCGAATACCTTGATGGCTCTTATAGTACCTTCTCATGCATTCCAAAGTCACGCTTTCTCTCATTCCCAATGAATACAATCAATGTTACAGAGGGCATCAGGAACTTGACGGAAGTAGTTGTCATGTTCCTCCAAGGTTGGTCACAATTCGAACAAACAAACTCTTTCCTTATTCGGAATCGACGAAATATTGAAATAATCGGCCATAAGTTGTGTATGTCCTCCTTCACGACCTTTGTCTATATGTGCTCGGGTTGTCATGTTGCGCCTACGAGACGAAATTGTGCTCTAATGTGTATTTTTGGATGTAGTTACTTTATTTTGCCAAAAGAAATTACTCATTACCTAACGTTTATGATAATCCATATGTTAAACGTGAAACATTAAATAAGAAAACCAGGAGAGGACACGAAGCATATGGCATTTTGGGCGATGTTTGCAAGAAAGTGATGCCCTTTCACTTAGTGCAGCCCAGACATTAATAAACAAGTGGAATACAGAATATATGGTCAATATTGCTCGAATAAAAGCCAAGTGCACCAGTCCCACCCAAAAATACAATACAACTTCGAGTTTCTGCATTCACAGAATCAATAACTTTTATTTGTTTTAATTAAAGCCAAGTGCAAAAAAGATGATGGCAAGATCGATATGAAGAACATGCTCAAGGATCTTCCCTATCCAAGAATATTTCATAGCTTATTCTACTATCCCTTATTCTTTACGCATATTGTCAGATTATTTACTAGCTAAATTTGCCCTCAATCCATCGTTAGGAAATTGTTTTGAATCCGTTAATGTCTTCTTGGTTTTCTTGTTATCGGAATAAGTTGGGTGACATAGTAAGCTGTTAGATTCGATACATCCGACTATATCTGATGCGTGACAATCGGGTTGCCAAGTAACAACATAAATTTTATTGTTATTCATCCATTGACGAGCATGAAACAAAAGGGAAGGAAAGCGAAAGAATAACCAGAAAACCAGGAGGCTGCCAAGTTAATTCTTGTTACCATAAGTCGACGACCCACCTACTCCTAAACAATTTCATATTGTCACGTCTCATATCTTTTTGTTGACAAAACCATCCGGTCTTCCGGCTCATATAAGTAAAGTAGAAGTTCTCTTATCAGAGTCCGTCTCTATCTTGGACCGGGCTGACAATACGGAGCCTTGACATCGTTGATCTTGGATGGTCAAGCAAAATAGTTAAGTCTTGCTTATCAAGCTTGTTTTCCAGCTTCCAGCGTTTTCGATGTTTACATGTGAACATACACCGTCTTCACGCTGAATAATAACTTCAACGTCAGAGGAGTAATATTTCTCAAACACGAGAGGTACCTCCGATAAAACATAATTTGAAAAAAGAAATAGCTTTCAAGATAAAAGATAAAAGGATTTAATCATTTAGACACAGGTGCTCATTTTTTTTTAATAAGCCATTTTTGTACCAAGATTTGAGTTTGTTTGCTTAAGACACAGGTGCTCATTGGACAGCCATACTTACTGAAAACAATTAGTAGTCCTTAATTTTTTCCTTTGTGCAATAACAAGTAAACAATTTTATTCGAGAACTTCATTTATAGAAGTGTAACGTGTCAACGTAACTTGTTCAAAAGTAATCCACTTTCCCTTATATATATCATACAGTAGTTAGAACAAAAATAATCTTTTTTATATACCTCTTAAAAACACATTTTAAGAGCACAAGACCAGTCATTTCTTGAATAAACATTGTGCTCATGAAAAATTGTGATTTCTTCGCGAAGAAACTTTTGAGAAGAAAGATACAAGGAATAAAATATTTCAAAAAAAGGTGGGATTGTTCCATAGTATATACTTGTTATAGAGTTTTATATATAGAAATGGTTTGCATGCTACAATTTCTCATCAAACTCACCTGCACTCGCAATATTACGGGGCAACTACTCCCTTGGCAGACAGTATATATTCACTGTAATATGTAGTGTGCCCTCTGCCAAAGGAGATTTGCCCGGCAATTCTTCTGCAGTCGATTATTGTCGTCGTCATCATGCATTCGTTCGTTATATTCCGCGCTAGATTTTTTCCATAAGTCATTTTTGTACCAAGATTTCAACTCACTTGTTTATATAGAAACAATGAACGCCAAACTTATGGTTCTCATATTCATAAGATTGCTTGCACCAGTGTTTGAATTTTAGTCTTCATTGTGTTAGTTCTTTCAGTTGGTAGATATATTCCACACTAGATAATTAAGAAGATCCATAACATGCGGCATTTTCATTTCTATGCATTGATATGATAATCAGTTCCATGCATGCATACATCGATATACTGTTTTGTTTTGTGAAGTGACTTGCAGTAGTAAATCTTCTGAAATACGATATATGCAAACTTGCAAGTAACGTTTCACATTTATCCGTTCATGACTTGTCGTTTGCTTGAAACATATGTAATTCTTTAAGCTTTCTGCTTATGCGTTTTGGTGTAACATTCTTTCGGTCTTGTTCTTGTTAGGTTCTTTTTTCATATGGAGACCTTTAAGATGTTTTTCAAGTGATTCTTTTTCTGTATGCCAGATTGAGATGGTCTACATTATGTACACGTTGAGTAATATATGACTCGATCATTGGCTCGTGGGACGAAGGCCGAGTTCCATTACTTGATGAGGAGCGATCTAAACTCAAACTTATGGGTGGAAAACGTAATATATTTATCAAGTGATGATTTGTTGATACAAAAAAAAATGGTGAAAAGATCCCCCCTCTATTATAGTAGAGTTGTATTAAATGCTTGACTGTATTACATTTCTCTTGCAATACAAATACATGATTATAAGACATTTAAATTCTACAAGGATAATATATTCAAACTTTACAAATATTTTAATTAATCATGTTAATACTCTGGTTTGTGGAGGATTGATCGATGATGATTAAACATAATTTTAGAATGATATACTTTAATCGTTAACTTGCAATAATGTAGTTTTATTTAAGTTGAAATCAAGATTAAATGGACAAACAATTAATATTCAACTATATATTGAAATAAAATACTCCATTAAAAACTATTAATTAGAAACTACGATATAACTCAAATTTAAAGGATTTGCATATACACCAACAAACTCAAATCAACAAATTTGATAGACTATTCGTCACCTATTTATCACTTCTAGCTATCACTCGATCGATATATATCTAACTTGTCAAATGTGAACTCTCGTTGAAACTCTCAATGGTTTGCATGCAAATCCTTTAATCTGAGTTGAATTTTCAACACAAACACAACAATTAAAGAAATGCAATGGTGGATTTACGCCCAACTCCATAAAAGAACGTGTTCCAAGGGACAGAAACTATACTTAAAAATATTTAGGACACTAATGTGAGAACTTGGGTTGGGTCCAACATGTTTTTTAGGTCTTTTCCCATTAATTCAATATGTTAAGTTGAATAAATAATTATTAGTTTTTTTTATTTAAAAAATGGTGATCAAGCAGGATCCTGGGCCTAATTTGATATT
>JAYMSU010000504.1:0-13570 GCA_036897765.1 Erodium chrysanthum | reverse complement strand
GATTTATATTTGTCCTCATTAGTTGTTACTTTTGTTTTAATCAGGAATTTAGCAGGAGAAATCTCACAAGAGTATGTTAAGCGACAGGTTGGGCTTTAAACCTTATGTTTAGACAATTTAATTCTCTTTTTTGGGAGTTGAATACATGTGTTTTTTTATCTCTCATTTGGTAGAAATTGCTCTTAGTTTACATGCATAGAGTTCAAGGCATCAATACATATTCCTATATTGTTTTTGGATTACAGGAAATACCGTTCTTTGCATATTTTGATTGCTTCTTTGCTATATGAAAATTGCTAGCATTAGCAGAAATATCATTTAGGAATCTTCTTACTTTCCAGTCTATTCTACAGTAAGGAGGCTCTCATAATTTTTTATTAGTCTTCTGTATCTTATAAAATCTCACTATGACAGGCTGAAGAGGCTCCCATTGATGACCTGATGGAGCTTGTGCAGCAAATTGTTGCTTTCCACATGAAGGTATGACTGTATGACAAGTTTTTAATTGCATCATATATGCAGTGCAAGGGCCATTAAGCTAAACCTACATTCATGAATGGTAGGAGAGGGATCCTTATATGAATTTCTAATATTTTTACTATGTTGCAGCACAATGCTGAGCCCGAGGCCGTTGATCTTCTGATGGAAGTATGGGTTTTGTCTCACTTTCTTGATCACATTTGTGTTCACCTTCTGCATCCCATTTCCCAGTTTTTTTTAAAACTCTTCCCTTTGTTTTCTAGGTTGAGGACCTTGATCTGTTAGTTGAACATGTAGACAAAACAAATTTCAAGAGGACTTGTCTTTACCTTACCAGTTCAGCAAGGTATGCCATTTGACACATTATTCCATGCATAATTCAAAATTTTCTTGTCTCCCATTTTGTGTTTCACGATTGTATAAAAATACTTCAACATTGGTTATCATAAGAAGTAATTTATTAAAATAGGAAGCTGGAAGGAGTTGAATAAATAAACTTTCATGGATATGTATAACTTTTTATTTATTTATTTCAGTATATGAGGTGCTACTTCATGCCTGATCTTCTCAAGTCATAAACATATTTTGACCTTTCAATCACACTATATTGCAGATACCTTCCTGGACCTGATGATATGCTGGTTCTTGATATAGCATATATGATCTATCTCAAATTTGAAGAATACCCAAAAGCACTTGAGATTGCATTATACCTTGATAACCTGCAGGTTTGAGTTTGTCATGGATCTGTAGAACACAGCACTTTTTGCTAGAGGTAGATGATGCAATTTTCCTTATATCTATGGTTTAACTGTTTGAACTCTGCAATTTTCAGTATGTTAGTCAGGTATTTACTTCCTGCGAAGATCTGGTACGGAGGAAGCAATTTTGTTACATGATTGCTAGACATGTAAGTCTTCATTTATGCATAGTAAACCTTACTCCATTCTTTCTATCTGTGTATATTGGCTAAATTATCTATTAACCGACTATGGCCTTCATACGTATACCTAATATGTGCAATCTGCTTACAATAACCATTTTTAGCAAAATGGAGTTAGTTGCAGTTCCTAAAAATACACGATCAGGAACTGACGAGTGATGACTAAGATTGGGCATCCTGCCTTGGTGATTTTAACATAAATGAAGTATATGGTTTTCCATGTTAACCGGAAGTTTGACAGATTTTTAGGTCCTTGTGATCTGAGAATAGCACAGTTGTCTAGCCCTCAAATTCTAATACTTAAATATAGAGATCACTGTCGAATAATGCACAAGATAATCCTAAAATTTGTTTGGAGCATCTAGACTTGGCAACCTGATAGTGACTTCTTTTTAATCCTTGAAAATTGCTAATCTACTCATTTTCTCGCAGAGGATTAGTATTACTTTGCTTTTTAAGGAAGATGCTTATTTTGTGCCCTACTTGATGCATCTTTCATACAGGGCATTACATTTGTGCTGGACGATGAGATGGTTGCAGATGACGGTGAAAGAGAACAACTACAAGAAATCATCAACAACAGCAAATTAAGTGAAGGTTATCTCACACTTGCTCGCGACATTGAGGTGATGGAGGCCAAATCTCCTGAAGATATCTATAAGGTCTGAAGTAATTTTTCAGAATGTCCTGATGTTTGTCTTGTCATGCAAATTCTTTCTTATGTGTGTATACTTCTGTGGTAAATGACAGTTGCATTTTCTTTTAATGCATCTGGGCTTGATCTTATCATCTATTGATTTTGGGAAGCAGCCTGTTGATTTTTCTGTTTAATCATTTATGGTTTTCTTTGTTAGCTTTCCTACATTTACTCAATTGTAACTAAGCAAACAAACATGCATCAGTGACTCTGCTAGTTTAGTTAGCCTTCCACATTGTATTCCCACCTCTTTTGTGTTCTCTTAAACTGGAGAACTGTTACACTCTTTCCAGCCAAATTGTAATGGAGCATTTGGTGGATATGGAAACTTTATGTTATATTTAGGAGTGGTGATTTACCAGTTCTATCTCCTTTTAAGCAGAGTTGGTGGAGCTGTAGCAAAAAAAGTTTAGAGACTTAATGTAGCATTGACCTCAATTATCGAGTCATGAACATATTTTCATACTGATTGCATCACGCACAATACCTTATTTGGGTAGAAATGTAGCTCAACACCTCAAGTTACCCCTTCTAAATGCCTCATATTTGTGTAGTTTGCTTTGATGAGCACCTGATTGGCTCCCAAGTCCAACATGGTTTCATAGTGATTGCTATTGCCGTAAGTTTATGACAATTTAAGAGCCTAAGGTGCTAGGATTATTTTGTCGAATGGCTGTTGTCTATCATTATATCATACTTAATATATGTAGTTGAAAGCTATCCTCTTTTGCCTGTACACGAGTAACTCTAGCCAAGTGTATGCAGGTATGCCACAAGCTGACATGCTTTTTAACTTACAAATGTATGTTATCCTTTTTGTTAGGCACACCTGCTGGATGGGCGTGCTAGTGCTGGGGCTAGTGTTGATTCGGCTAGGCAGAATTTGGCTGCTACATTTGTCAATGCTTTTGTAAATGCAGGCTTTGGTCAGGTAAGATGTGTGCCATATTTCTTTTATAATCATATGATTGTGGCTGTTTCCGACATTCCTTTCCCTTTATTGTCACTGCAGGACAAGTTAATGACAGTCCAATCCGAAGCATCGAGTGGTGGGTCTTCTGGGAACTGGCTTTTCAAGAATAAAGAACATGGGAAGACCAGTGCTGCAGCAAGTCTGGTATGCATTCATATATCATCCAAATGTGTCTGTAATAGTTAATTTATCTGTTCTCAAGATTCTAATAGTGTTCATCTGACAGGGTATGATTTCACTATGGGATGTGCAATCTGGTCTTGCACAAATTGATAAGTATCTTCATAGCAACGATAACCATGTAATTGCTGGCGCTTTGTTGGGCGTTGGGATTGTCAATTGTAGTATCAAGGATGATTGTGATCCTGTAAGTTCCTTCAATGTTTCTTCTGTGTGGATATATTCATATGACTGCTTTATCTTATGATTGTATGTAATTTCATTTATTAGGCACTGGCACTCTTGGATGAATTTATTGATAGGGAAGACTCCTCCATACGAATTGGTGCAATTATGGGCTGGGGACTTGCATATGCTGGTTCTCAAAATGAGCAGGTAAAACATTTCTTCTTTTTGTCAATATATTATTTTGCTGATGGTCTTGTTTCCCTTGAAGTAACATATTTTCTTCTCAGATACGTAGTAAGTTGTCTCCTTTGCTGGGAGATGCAAAAGCCCCCCTAGATGTGATTGCCTTTGCTGCCATCACATTGGGTCTGGTCTATGTGGGTTCCTGCAATGAAGAGGTAGCTCAGGCCATCATATTTGCATTGATGGACAGAAGTGAGTCAGAATTGGAAGAGCCTCTAACACGGCTTTTGCCTCTTGGCCTTGGGCTTCTGTACCTTGGTAAACAGGTAATTAGCAAGACTTGTGTTAGATTCCTAGTGAATTCGGATACCTGTTTAATAATTTACCTTGGGGAAGTATATCCATAAGAAATATAGAGATTTATAATTGGAGTTTTACAATGTCATTCTAACTATGCACTCCCTTGTTGATGTCCCAACAGGAAAGTGTTGAGGCCACTGCTGAAGTATCCAAGACTTTCAATGAAAAGATTAGAAAATATTGTGATATGACCCTTCTCTCTTGCGCTTACGCTGGAACTGGGAATGTTCTGAAGGTCCAAACCCTACTTGGTCATTGTGCAAAGCATCTTGAGAAAGGTGAAACCCACCAGGGACCTGCTGTGCTTGGAATTGCAATGGTAGCAATGGCTGAAGAGTTGGGCCAGGAGATGGTTATTCGATCACTGGAACATCTTTTACAGTATGGAGAGCAGAATATCCGCCGGGCAGTTCCTTTGGCTCTTGGCCTTCTCTGCATTTCAAATCCAAAGGTGATTCACTCAAGTTTGGTAATGTATGATGCTTTAAGGTTAATCTACGGGTTAAGTTGACGGGATTATAAACGCAACAGCGGTAGGAAGCTAGGTTGATGGTTTTCCTTCTGTTATCCTGTGCTAAGTGCCTACTAATATTTTATATTCCAAGCAGGTCAATGTGATGGACACATTAAGCAGACTTAGTCATGATACAGATTCTGAAGTGGCCATGGTAAGATAAACCAGCTGCCCTTCATATGTATTGCTCTGTTGGTTGTCGTTTTATCATGTTTATACTTAAGAAACAATTTTTGTTGGATTTTGCAGGCTGCTATCATCTCTTTGGGTTTAATAGGTTCTGGAACCAATAATGCCAGAATAGCAGGAATGCTGCGCAACCTTTCAAGCTATTACTACAAAGATGCCAGCCTTCTATTTTGTGTAATGCTCTTTAATTATCTGTACATCTGACGTTCTGCATCATCCCTTTTTGGAAGAGAATTAACATTTTTCTTTGCTTGTTCAGGTACGGATTGCTCAAGGTCTTGTGCACATGGGGAAGGGCTTGTTGACTCTGAACCCTTACCACTCAGAGCGCTTCTTATTATCTCCGTAAGTTACATTTTTGCTTATAAAGTAGTTAAGCACATTGATCTTTGTGGCTTCTCAAGGTGATTTATGCAAATGTTTTGTTGTTGCAGGATGGCACTTGCTGGGTTGATAACAGTGCTTCATGCTTGTCTTGATATGAAAGCAATCATATTGGGGAAGTATCATTATGTCCTTTATTTCCTCGTTTTGGCAATGCAGGTTTGTTTTAGCTGAACTTATCCCTTCTCATCTTGAAATGCCATTATCCTTGGTCGCTATAAGTTTATGTTCTTTATTTTCATGATTATTGCAGCCACGAATGCTGTTGACTGTGGATGAGAATCTGAAGCCACTGTCAGTGCCGGTCCGAGTAGGCCAGGCCGTTGATGTTGTTGGCCAGGCAGGTCGACCCAAGACCATTACGGGTTTCCAGACCCATTCAACTCCAGTTCTTCTGGCTGCCGGTGACAGAGCTGAACTCGCCACTGAAAAGTAATTGAACCTTGAAATACATGTTTTATCTGCTATAGAAAAGGCATGCAGAAACTAATCCTGGCTTGTTCTTTTGCAGATACATTCCTCTGACACCTACTCTGGAAGGCTTTGTAATCTTGAAGGAGAACCCCGACTACAGGGAAGATAGCTAGAAGCAGAAGCGGATTTTGTGCTGCAAATCCAATGCTAAATGCTCGTGAATTAGAGGTGTAAGTGTTCAGGATGAAGAAGAGCGAAAATGCCTTCAAACACAACAAATTTCCACAGCACACCCTTTTTGGTGTCTCTGAAATTCCGTCTCTGCTGTATGAACAAATATTATCGAACACCGAGTTGTTGGCTTTATGTTTGTTTCTACATAATTTTTACTACTCTGGTGGTTTGTAAGTTAAATTGAATTATCAATACTTCGACCAATTGGTCTTTAGCATTGCTTCAGTTAATTTTCAATGGGGGTGATGATAAAGTACTTTAACTAGCAAAACTCAGCACTTAAAAAAAATGTGGGAATAGTCAGTCAGATGAAAAGAGCTACTGATGAAGAAAAACCTGATAAATGGCTGATTCTTCAAAAAACATAGGGGTATACAGAGATAAACCTTTGGTATTATTTCCCTTATATTTTTTGTATTGAATAACGTTTTAGGGTTTGGAGTTAGGGTTTTACGGATTATTTCAACTCTTAGGTTGGGGTCATATGGATGGATTAGTGTTTTATGGTATTTCTGCCTTTTCAAAAAATAAACAATGATATACAGATGTACAAGTATCGGATACGTCCCAATCCCGATCAAATCGCAAAAAATCACACCCATACTCATCCTAAACCCAGAAAATAATCATCCCAATTTAAGTAGATCAAGGATAAGTATCGGGTCTCTGTCAAATTTAGGGTACTTTATCATTTGCGGGTGAATTGCTGATATTTTGGTTGGCATCCGCAGATCATTGAACCCAAGAGAAACGAAGTGAAATTAAAGTATCTGGCCGTCTCCCTTAAATCACCCTTCTCCCCTGATCTATCGCACCCTCAACTCTCAAACCTCTACCTCAGTGACAGTGAACCAGAGTGCGGCAAGTCCGGTGTTCGGTCGCACGAGCACATGGCCGCAATCATCTAAACCTAGCCGCCGACCGCAGCGAGTCCGTGCCCATCGTCACAAGCATTGAAATTTTTTCTTCTCAAATGCCCCCCAGGATGTTTATTCGTATTGTATTGAATGGAAGCCGCGAAGTATTCATCGGAATTGAAAATTGACAAAATCGCCAGCTTCAATTTCCAATTTTTGCAGCTGCTGTGCTCTTGTGGGACGGAGACAAGCTTGCCCAATTTCAAAATCAACCATCTTTGATGTCCACAACACTTCACAAGTTCTGGGTGATCAAAAACCGCCTATTTCAAGGCTTCAACTCCTTCAATCAGCTGAAGCATGTCCACGCCTGTCTCCTCCGCCTTGGCCTCGACCAGGACAACTATCTCCTCAACCTCTTCTTGCGCCGCAGCTTCGATTTTGGCAGCATAAGGTACACTAAGCTTGTCTTTGATCAGACGAGAGAACCCAATTCTTATTTATGGAATACCATGATCCGCGGCTTGGTCTCTTGTGATTGTTTTGCTGATGCTCTTGAATTTTATGGCTCTATGAGGAGAGTGGGGTTCTTGCCCCATAATTTTACTATCCCTTTTGTTCTCAAGGCTTGTGCCAGGATTTCTAATTTGCAGCTGGGTGTTGAGATTCATAATGTTGTGGTGAAAGCTGGTTTTGATTGTGATGAGTATGTTCTGACCAGCTTGGTTTGCTTGTATGCTAATTGTGGTTATGTAGAGAGTGCCCTCAAGGTGTTTGAGGATATTCCCGACAGAAATGTTGCCTGTTGGAATGCCATTATTGGTGGGTATATAGATCTTGGAAGGTTCAGGGAGGCTATTGATGTGTTTGGAAGATTGTTGGAGATGGGCGTGAGGTCTGATAGTTACACCATTGTTCAGGTTATTTGCGCTTGTACTCAATTAGGAGATCTTCGTAACGGGGAGTGGATTCACAGATACATAACAGAGGTTGGTATGGATAGGAATGTGTTTGTGACTACGGCATTGCTAGATATGTATGTTAAGTGCGGAGATATGGAGAAGGCACGCCAAACGTTTGACCGTATTCCCGAGAAAGATATGGTTTCTTGGAACACAATGATTCAGGGTTATGCATTCAATGGGCTCCCTAATGAAGCTCTAGAGCTATTCTTCGAAATGCTGCGTGGAAATTTGGAACCAGATTGTTATAACATGGTTGGAGTTCTCTATGCTTGTGCAAGACTAGGATCACTTGAGTTAGGGAACTGGGCCAGCAGTCTAATGGATGAAAGCGAGTTTCTGAGCAACCCTGTCCTCGGCACAGCATTGATTGACATGTATGGAAAATGTGGAAGCATGACTCAAGCTTGGAGGGTCTTCAAGAGGATGAAGGAAAAAGATTGTGTGGTCTGGAATGCTGTGATATCAGAGCTTGCAATGAATGGACAAGTCAAAACTGCATTTGCAGTTTTTGGCCAGTTAGAAAAGTCCGGGATCCAACCTGATGGGAACACTTTTGTGGGTTTGCTTAGTGGATGTACTCATGCAGGTCTTGTTAATGAGGGCCTTCGATGTTTCAACAACATAACTCATGTTTATAACTTGACTCCCACTGTTGAGCATTATGGATGTATGGTGGATCTTCTTAGCCGGGCAGGGTTATTAGATGAAGCTCATCGGTTAATCAAATCTATGCCAATGAAGGCTAATGCCATTGTTTGGGGAGCCTTGTTGAGTGGATGTAGGCTGCATCAGGATTTCCAATTGGCAGAATGTGCATTGAAGCAACTTATTGAGATAGAACCGTGGAACTCTGGAAATTATGTCCTCTTATCGAATATTTACTTGGCAACACAGAGATGGGATGAAGCAGCCAAGATCAGGTCTAGGATGTCTGCAACGAGTGTCCAAAAGATCAAGGGGTGTAGCTGGATTGAAGTAGGAGGAGTTGTTCATCAATTCCTTGTAGAAGATGAATCCCACCCATTGACACAGAAAATATATGTAAATCTGCATGCATTGACTGAGGAACTGAAAGCTGCAGCTCATGTTCCCGCTACAGATTTTGCCGCTTTTGATATACAGGAGTAGGAGGTTTCATTGTTTTACTGAAGAATCAAGTCCATGCAAAGGTTATAGTGAAACTGGATGTTAATACTTTCCTGTGAATGAGTTGAGATCACCATTCTTGAAAATTCAACATAAAAACACGAGACTGCACTTGTTACTACATTGAGTAATGCTGAAAATTGCTACTTGAGGGAGACCATCTAAACTACAGAGTCTACTATCTGATTCTACCCACCATGTAGCATAGTTGCCTATGTAGCTGTGTTCAGTGGTCTCTAAATTTTGAAATCCTCACACGCCTTTCGGTTTTGATTTTCGTATGAACAAAACATACACCCTTTTTACTTTTTGTATATGATAAAAAGCTGTAGTATAAATTATTCTGTTGTCCCAACTTTCAGCTCATTGGCTGACAATGGAGTTTCTCCTTTCCTGGTCCCTTAATGACTTGAATTTCTTGATAAAAAAATGTTCCCTTGTTAGATTTACTCCATACACAAATAAGAGAAAACGAAATTGGGGTGTAGATTAGAAAATTTGTGTGCTATCGATACCAATTTGAACTTTGTGTCTTGCATGTTTCAACAAAAGACATTAACTAAACGGCTAAAATATTGATTCATTCACTACATTTCAAACAAAGAAATGTCGTGGTATGTTTAAATTTTCTCAAATAATTGTCCAATTAGGGTCAATTGGTCAATTCAAAAGTACTCAAGAAACAAAAAATAATGTAAGAAACAACAGTAACTTAATCTACATGTTTATTTATGAACAATTTTTTTAAAATGATAAATAACATTATGGAGCTCGCTTCCCTAAATCCTAAATAAACATTTTCAATTTATACAGACTCACCTACACATGAATACACATTTTAAAAACAAGTCAATAAACAAAAAGGGCACCACTTAATTTAGTTTTGTTTAATTTTCAGCGACTGATTTTTCGATTTCTCGGCGAGCCACCGTCCTTGATGGCCCTAGCAATGCACATGGCATTGATAGCCAACCTGCGCAAGAAGTCATTAGTCTCCTTCAACGGCGACGAGACCCTAGCCATCTGGAACGAGTCGTCGCAGCTCGCGAAATAACACATGGCATTGTCCGCCAGTCTCACTGCTTGATCCATGTTGCCATTGTTACACTCAGCGATGGACTGAGTCAGGTCTCCGGTGGCCTTGCCGTACATGTCGGTGCACATACGGAAGCAGCCGGTGAGATCCTTGTCCTTGTCCCCGATATCCGTCACCGTTTTGAAACAGTCCTTCTTGACCAGCTCGGCCTGGTCTAGGCACGCCTGAACTTGCTCCAACAGGACGGTCTTTTCGTTGATCGGTCCTTTGTTGTCGATGCCTCGTAGACTCACTGTCTTCTCGCAGAGTCTAGGGTTTTCGGTTTTTGCACATACGTCCACTACTTTTGGGCTCGCTTTTATGTCCGACATTGTTATGTTTGCCATGGATTGTGCGCTCAGCTTTTTGTTCTGATCCGGAGCGCCTTGGGATTGGACGGGTAGAGAGACGAGTAGGAGGGAAGAGATCGAGATCATGATAGTCAGGATGTTACATTCCATTTTGATCTATTTTTGTTTTTTCCTTTGAGAGCTCGGTGAATTGTGATAAAAGTGAATGAACGTAGTGGTTTGTGGTGGATGATATGTGAACTATTTTTAGGTTTGGTTCTTACACTTAAATTAGTAACTGAGGGAACTATTTTTAGGTTATGTTTAAAATAATTAGACTTTAATGTACTGTGGCTAAAATATTTGATAAATTACATGTCCTGTATATATATATGTGAACTTATTTAGTTGTTTGTTCTGTGCCATTGTGATTTTTGACGCAATTACATTCGTGCTATAATATGATAATGCACACACTTTTGATGCATTACTCGATTATATATTAGTTCATGTTTAAGTTGTTCTCTCTCTTTGCATTAGTTTTAATTACTCGATTACCTTTGGAAGCCCAAGAACACAATTTGAAGGAAATTTAGGGGCGATTGAAGAATATGAGAACACGTCCCTCCGTCGAATATATTTGAGCGGTCCATGAAGATCTGGAAATAGCTATATCTAGAGAACTTCAATGGTCCGATCAGTTAGTAGTAGAAACACTTTCAACGACTGACAAGTTTATTACAATATTTGTACCAGTTGGCAACCTATGCAAATCGACAAGTACTCGTCGGTTATTGTTACAGTAGTCACTCGTCAATTCTCGATGGCAACAAAGCTAATCAAGGAAGGAATTGTTAGGATCCATATGTGTTCTTGAATCCTACATGAGATAAATGTGAGGTAAAAAAAGAGTTGATATACATGATCTGATAGACTAGCCTTTTGTATCAAGTATGATATCAATTTGTAGATCACTGGGCTTCCTATTGGCCCCTTCTCCCCAACACGCATGTCGTATAAATAATTCTTAGTGTGTATAATATTGAAATGCCTTGACGATTTGGAGATCTAAACAAACAATGATATAGATGAAGATTTCACTTTTTGGTAGGGTTTAGACACATAAAGAAGGTTATAATGAAGTGCAAGACAAAAGTAATGAGTTAATCTCAATAGTTATAGAAGTCGTTTGTAAATGATATTTTTGATGATATATAATATTTTATGTATTTCAGTTTTAATTGCATGAGTACAATTTGTTATTTGTCCATTTCAATCATTTCTATAATCTGGATTTATATTTCGAAGTACTGCAATTTGGCAATTACCCGGAATTTGAGAAAGAGACATTAATAGTGGATTTAAAATGAACCAATTGATATCGATTATCATTCATAGATGAGATCTAGTAACTTAAAAATAGCCTCACATAATGGAATTCAATCAAGTCATAGACATTTACACTACGGAGGAGGTGTTGAAAACAAATGATCCCCTACCCTTATTATTTATGGTATTGTATATCTTTAATGAACGGTGAAGATTATATAGGTTCTATTTATATCAAATGATGGAAAATCGAGCTCTATAATTCTCCACAACCCATCCTAAAAATATCTACTACATGTATGACATTTCTACTATCTAGAGTCTTCCCTGCTTGTGTTATTTTACATGTTCCACTCAATCCTTAAAGGACCTATGGGTTCAGGTACAATCTCAACCCACTTTTAAAGAGTGTCCACAGAACCAGAACCAGGTTTTATTAGGAATAATATCACCCGATTCGAATGAAATTTATACACGCAAATATCGTCTCTAGGTCATCAAAACAAAAATTATCGTCTCAAGGGAAACAAAATGCGGATATAAACCAAGCAAATGCAACAAAAAAGCAAGAATACAACAATATATCAAGATTTTATTAATTCCTCCAAGACCATAAACATGTACGTATAATTTGTAGACATAACCAAAATAGGGCAATGTGACTCGCCACTCATTTTAAAAAGTAACATAATAACTATTGAACCTTAATTATACGAAGTGATGAATAATATAATTCAGTATATATTGCTATCGGTCAAAAGAATCGTCTCCTCTTGTCAATGCTACCGTCGGCAATGGCATTGGAAATGGAGACGCAATTCTCACCCAACTTGGTCAGGTAATTATTCACTTCATTGAGAGGCGAATCTCCTTTATCGTTGAGTCCGAGGTCTTTCTGGCATGTCTCGTAATGTTTCATGGCACCTTGGACCAGCTCGATTGTTGTCTTCAAGTCGTCGCCCTTGCATGCGTCGAGCGCGTTCTCGATCTGCTCTCCGGCCTTCTCGTACGACCCCTTGCAGTACGTGAACCCCTCCTTATCCCCATTTTCTGGATTTGCGTCCTTACAATCTTTAATAGCCAGTATCGTCTCCTCGTTTAACGCCATTACCTATAACATGTTAAAGTCCGAATATAACAAAATCAAGTCATCTTAAAGTTTGATTTATGTAGAAGGGTCACATCACATGTACATGGAATAATAACATGTGGGTTATTAAACTACAAATCTATAATCAATAAGTTCTAGTACGATATTAAAAGATGGAAACCCAAAATGCTTGTGACATGATACTTTTTAGAGGAAGTGCCCTAGGAAAGAAAATGTGGTGCGATACAAAACATTTTCGATGATCACCTGAAACAGAACAACGTTCCTGGGATTGATCGGTTGGGAATCGTTGTTCGATATGGCGACGGTTTGCTCGCAAATGGCGGGGCTTACCGTCTTGGCGCAAATCTTCTTTAATAGGGGATCGGAGCTTTGCTCGACGGACTTCACCTGATCTATGAAGTTTTGACTGAGAAGCTCCTTCTTTGGTTCCGCGGCTTCTTCGAGGGAACGCGCTTCGGCGTAAAGCGAGAGGAGGAGCAAAGAAGAGATCATGACGGCACCGAGGAGGTTGTTTTTGTTGTTGTGTTCCATTTTTGTTTCTTGATCTTTTTTTGTTTCTTTGTCTGTTTTAGATCGATGATGGAAATTGAAGTCAAATGGACGATATTTATGTGGGAGACTTGTGTTGGGAAGCAACGGTTAAGCATGAAAGAAGCACTGTTCAAGAAAATGCATCACTATTTTTTTGGGGTTAAGCTCTATCGTAAATGATTAGTGAGAGATTAATTGAGCAACTATATTATTGACCGCATGCATGTGATGGGGTTAGATAACAAAAATATTATTGTTCATTTCTAATTAGAGAATGATCTTGACATCAGTCTCGAAACAAAAAAAATGTTTTCAAATATTTGACCGAAAAATAAAGTGACAAATAGAATAGAAAATAAAATACTTCATTTCATGGATTTGAAAATAAACATTAAGTTTCTCACTTTTTGTAAAAGTAAAGAGTAATAAGTTTAAAAATCCTACCGCCCTTCACCTTCTCTCTGTTCTTAGTCCTCTTCTACCGTTCTCAATGATCAGGGGCGGTGATGTAACAGATCTCTCCATTGCCGCCGTCCCTGGACCT
>JAYMSU010000503.1:0-13576 GCA_036897765.1 Erodium chrysanthum | reverse complement strand
GCCCGCCACGGTCCCCGCCCCCGGCGGCGCGCTGGGGGCCGCCATCGGCGGCTTCATGGGAACCCTCACCGGAGACATATCCTCCTCCCTCCCCACCCCTCCTCAGGCGAACCTCAACCCTCAAGCTATGGCCTCGTTTAAGCAGGCCCAGGTATGTGTTTTGCTTCTTTCTCTTTCGTTTTGCATCCTTCTTTTTTGTTTCCTGAGAAAATTTGAATGTTCAAGCAGTTCGTTGATATGATATTGTTTTTAATTTTAATTTTTCAGCCGAAATTGATTTACTTGGTGTCAAAAGGGTTTTTTCGTTTTGATTTCATGTGGTTGCTAAGAAAATCACCTTGAACTGTACTGTCTGGTTAGTGAAGATTGTAATTCACTCGGTTAGATTCCATTGGTTGCCCTATTCTGGCTGTTGTTGTAATTTTGAAATGGAAATTCTGGATGTGGAAGAAGAACAAAGCGTGCAATTAATTATGTTAGTGTTAGTTGGCTTGGCTGGTTGTCATCTGAATTTGAAAATTGTGGTTACTGGAGAACTAAGCCACACTCAATTAGATACCAGCTAATTTGCTGGGTTTTGTGTGGAGTTTGATTGTGGTTACTGAAGAAGAACGAAACATACATTCCATTAGGTTCAGTAACATGTTTTGATCGCGGAAATTGGTAGTGTCTGCAAGGTGGTGTTTGTTAAATGTAGTTGAGTCTCCCCTTTGCCAGTTCCATCAAGCATAGTATTGCAAAATTTTGGACTCAAAACTTGCTTTGATATGGTAATATTATTTGATTGGTGGAGGATTTGTTCTAAGAAAGAAGAAATGTTTACTTTGATTGCAGTCTCTTTCTGGGGGGCCATTGATTCAAGCTCGCAACTTTGCTGTGATGACAGGAGTCAATGCTGGCATATCATGTGTCATGAAAAGACTGAGAGGCAAGGAAGATGTCCAGTCTAGGTGAGCTTCTAACCCATCTTCTCTATATAATGATTATGAATCATCACTCTTCTGTCTTCACAACATCTATGAAAATGTAACTGCCCCTTGGTAGATGAAATGTGCTGCTAAAAAAATTCATTAGTTCCATGTTCAAACTAAGAAATATATTTTGTTGATACAGCATGGTGGCGGCCTTTGGTTCTGGAGCTCTTTTTTCGTTGGTGAGTGGCGTGGGTGGCCCAAATCAGGCAGCAAATGCACTCACTTCTGGGCTCTTTTTTGCCCTTGTTCAAGGTGGAATTTACCAGGTGAGCCGAAAGAGCAAGGAATTGATCTCTTTGAAGTTTTTAGTTGTTTACAACAACAAAGATGTGCATACATTTGTAGATGCCATGCAATATTAGCATGTCTATCGGGCCAAGACCAACGTGTTAACACTTGAAACTAGCATATGATTTTATTTTATTTTGATATGCCATTTTTGTACCAAGATTTGGGCTCATTTGCTTATGTAGAAGCAAGGAGCACTAAACTTATGGTTCTTACCCATAAGATTGCTTACACCAGGGTTCGAACTCTAGTCCTCCATTGTGTTGGAGGGAGCTCCTAACCACTAGGCCAACTTGAGTTGGTTTGAAACTAGCATATGATGATAAGAGTATTATCTAATAGTGAAATTGTGTACATCTCCATTTGAATATACAGATTGGAAAAAAGTTCTCTCAACCACCAGTGGAAGACACATATTATTCAAGGACAAGGAACATGCTGAATAACCTTGGCTTACAGAGCTATGAGAAGAATTTCAAGAAAGGCTTATTGACAGACACTACCTTGCCTTTGCTCACTGATAGGCAAGTGGTTGAATATTCGTTCTCTCTTCCTCAAGTGCATATGCTATTTATCTTTGTATCTCATCAATTCCGATCTAGAATCAGCATTACAATAACGTTAATTTTGATGTTGTTTCAGTGCCCTTAGAGACGTGAAAATTCCTCCTGGACCTAGGCTTCTCATTCTTGACCACGTTAACAGGTTTGATTCGTGCCATGTTTTGTGTTAATGACCCTATTTAGGAATTAGGATACACTTTAGCGTGACTATTTCTTATTTTCAGGGACCCGGAGCTAAAAGGAGGGAGGCGATGAAGATTTTGCTTGTCTGTGAACTGCTCAGTTCAACTTGATTTCCATTGAACACCATTATATTTTTTCGGGTTATTGAGATTAAAAACAGCTTCCATGGTGTGGAATTGGGTAGCTTCATGTTTTGTCATTCATTCAAATGCAATTGTACTGAATTGTTTCATAACAGATTTCTAGAGCTTTACATTCTGCATCAAAAGTTTTGCTTGCAAATGCTCTCTTCTTTGCAGCTGACAATATATTCAGACTTGTAGCTACCACAGAGTTAATGTGTCGTGTCATTAAGAAGGGTTTTGAGAACCAAGAATTGTGGATAAAGTAGCAGAAGATTCTAGATTTTGGAGCAGGGTGATAGAAGAGTTACACCCAAATATCTTTATACTTGGATGTTATACCCAAATCAATATTTTTTTTGAAAATTCTATGGATTGGATGATCTATAGTATTCGGGTAATTGCAATAACGTATCCTCTATCACTTTTTATTTGCAGAAGCTCTATTTGAGTGACATTTTTTCTCATTTTATTATCCTCTTTTTTCTTTTCTTTTTGAACATGAATCAATCTAGTTCTTAATAAACGTAAGAGAATACCTCATTTCGTTACACGGAATAGAGGATGGAGAAGATCTCCGATCAAGGTTTGCGACTTACGGTTCAGCGAACCCATCTCATCGTTCTCTAGAATCGTCGTCTCCAACTGCAGAGGTAACCGAAAATCACCTCTATCACCCAAGTTCATATGGAAAAAAAACACAGTAAAAAAGAAACCCTCAAATATATTTTGGTCATTATGAAATTATTCAACATTTTCAGCAAAATTCAACACTGTTAAGATCAGATCAAAACAAAAAAAACTTAGGGACTTGAAAAGCATTGAAGATAACTACGTTAAAAAAGTACATAATTAGACACATGAAGTTTTCTCAGAAAGTAAACATAATTTGTATAGCTGTTATAAGGAGTAATGTGAATTTCTTTTTAAAACTTAAAATTATAATATATCACGAGAGAGAGAGAGGAGTGGATATGGGATTTGCCTTGTCAATGGGAGATCGAAGAAGGGATCGTTGCAGTGCCTTATTGTCATTTGTACGCAAACCTCTCCACTCCCAATTCTTCCCCAACCCAGAATTGAACTACACAAAGACGAACCAAGCAACAGCAAGATAAGAAGAAGAAGATACCAAGTTTTCTATTTATCTACGCAATCATTTGTTTCTGCTACAAATGTCGGATTGTTCTATTTGTTCACTTCTGTAAACCCAACAGCTCATCTCCGATTCTCCATCGTCTGCTCCGCCATCGTCGTCTTTTCGTTTCAGTGAGTTTTCTATTTATGTTTCGAAGATTTGTATCTGCTCCGTTTCAGTTGCTTAGGTCTTTACTGGGTTTAACATTTTTGGGCTGTTGTCGAGCTTGTTGTTGGTTGTTATGCGTGCATGATCTGCCAATTTCTTTGCTCAAAAGGGTCTGATACTCTTATGATTGCTCGATTTAGCGATAATTTGGCTCTGGGTTTTGCCGATCCAGGTCTTTGTTTGGATCCAAATGAACATTTCTAGTTGTTTTAGCTTTGAATTGGCCATGTATGTATTTATCTGTTAAGATTATCACATGGTGTAATTTATCAACTGATTAGCTCTTAGTTTGGAGCTCAGATAAGCTATGGGAGTTAACTGTGAATTGCTGGGGTTTCGTTTATGTGATGAGTTAGAGATGTGGAGATTCGATCTCGGTTTATTTTGAGTTTGGGTTGTTGAATTGGGTTGTGCCCTTATTGTTGGTATCTGGTTATATGGAGTTGATTTTTGCTTCAAAAGTTTTGGTTCTTGTGGGCATTGAATTGACCATATAGCAACTCCCGTACTTTTCAATAACTACTACATCTAGAGAGGTAGATTTCTTGTGATAGTAATGTTTGAAATTGGACGAGGAGTGTTGCGAGGGGTTGAGTCCTATCTTAAGCTTCAAGGATTGTGAATTGTTATGGCCACTTCTTGTGCAAGTCATGAGTCATATGTTGTTTGTTTTTGCAGATGAATTTGTTGAAAACATTGTTGTGATTTCGTGAATGGTGTACATTATAAATTTGGTTGGAGCTTAGAAACATGGATTTGCACAGTAATTCTCATCCTGAATTGGGGAAATTGGAACAGATTGTTTCACAATTTCTATTGAAGAGCTTGCACATTATCTTGCACTCAAGGATACCTTCTCTTTGCCCACATGATCGCAGTGGTAACATTTCATCAGTTTCTAGAGTGAGAAGGAGCGACAAATGGTTCAACTTAATACTGGGGGATCGCCCTGCAGCTTTAGATAACTTGAATTTCTGGCACAGAAACTTAATGGATCCAATGGTGATCGATGTAATACTTGTTCATGAAGCCCCCACTTCACCTATGGACTATACTGGTTCAGTATCAGGTCCACAGGTTGAGACTGTTATTGAGAGATGGGTGGTTCAGTATGAGTCTCCAAGAGCAGTAGCTCCTCAACACGGCGAGAGCTCTGCATATCACAGAACATACAAGAAGTCGATTGTGCTTCTACGGTCTCTTTACTCCCAAATGAGACTTTTGCCAGCACATAGGATCTTTAGGCAACTGAGCTCTTCAAGTCAGACTTACAATTTCGATATCATTTATAAGGTATCTTCAATAAATGATCCATTCTCTAGGAAGGAGGAGGAAGCCATGAAGAGATACAGTTTTGCACCTGTGGAGGCCCATCCTGGCCATCTGAATATATCTGTAACATATCTTCCAACATTGTCTGAGTTCAACCTCAAACCTTTGACATCACTGGTACCAGAGATAATTACAGATTATGTTGGTAGCCCCACTACAGATCCTATGAGGTCCTTTTCCTCTGAAAAGGGTGTTCGTGCCACATCCTTTCTCAATAGAGTACGGCCTCCTTCTCATTCACCATTTGAGCGCCCACACAGCTGGTCTAGTGGCTTCCACAGAGCAGCAGCTGCTCAGAATCAATCCCTTGGTGGGTCTCCTCCTGTACATCGCACACATAATTATGGTCAGAGAGTCCAAAATTTTAGACCACCTCATCAAAAGGCTCTCAATTATGATGAGTATCAGCTTTCACCGCCGTTCTCACCATCACCATCTCCATCTCCCCCAACTGGTTATCCTGTGCAGGCTTATATACGTTCAGAGACTGCCCCTGTAACCATCCCTCTTCCATTGACGGGCCGAGGCTCTAGAAATCTTTCTGCTAACTTCTCTGATCCAAACAGACATTCTCTTCCACCCTTATCCCCTAGGTGCTCAAGGCATGATCCATCATCACAGGAGTCTCCATCTGGAACCAGGTCGCTCAGGAAAATGGATGGCTTGAGGTCTGGAGAGTTGCATCAAAAGGTACTCATTTGAAGCTCTCCTTTGGTGTTTATGTGTCCTATTCTTGCACCAATGGCTGATTTTGTTTACTGCAATGTTGTAGATAGTTAGAGATAGCCGAGAAGACTCGGGTCGGTTTTCGGGATTGTTATCTTCCAGTGGCTCACCACGTATTAGTTTCTCTAGAAGCTCTAGTACTAGATTATCGTTCCAAGATGACATGGATGATTGTGACTTCTCTTGCCCTTTTGATGTGGATGACGTGGACGATTCCCAAGTCAGGTACTTCAGTTTCTCTCATGTATTGTTACCCTCTTGGTCCAGCTATATAACCTCTGTTTGTTACTGTACTTATAAATGAAATCATAAGCCATGTTTTTCATGCTTGTTAATGGTTCTCAAGATAGAAATTAAACTTCAACTAAAACTGTCCCCTTGTATAATTTTTAAGCTATGGGTTTATATTGGTAGGTTACTGGATGATGTTGGACTAGTTAGGAAGAAAAAAATAAATCCTGAAGTTAATCCAATGGCCAGCATTGATTGTTAAAAAAAATGGCCCTATTAAATAGGTTACAAATAAGAAAGAAAATCTCCCTAAACCCCCAACCTGTCCCTAAACAGGCACTCACTTGGATTTGAACCTCTAACCTCGTATGGGTTAGAGTGTTCCCTAACTATTATTAGGCCAATCCTAGTGGTCAATTTCATGATAATTTTTTTGTTTGTTTGGATTGATTGTTAAATTTGTCCATGTTCCATAATAACATTTCCATAGGCCTGCATGAATAAGCTGCTTTCTATTTTTGTGGTTGGAGTTGACTTTTGTTTTGATTTCAATTTCTCAATTTACCTTTTGTATTTGTAGTAGGAATCCTGATGGGAGAAAGCCATCTGAGTTAACATCTCTGTCATTGCCAATGGGCAAGAAATCACAAGACGCCGCTGTTGGTGTTCTTGTCCACATGCTCAGGACAGCGCCTCCTCTTCGCCAGGATTCAAGCTGCTATTCAACCCGCTCCATACAAGGTGGCGCCGAGGTAGATCTTGGCTCAGCTTCTGGGTTTTTTATGCCCCGGAAGACGACTGATGCTCTGGAAGAGCTGAGGAGCTACAGAGAAATGAAAGATCTGCTACTCTCCAAGAGTGGAAACACAGATATTTGGTAGAGAGATGAATCCCATTCTGCAGCTTCTGGTTCATCACCATTAGTCTTATATATAAGCAAAGATGGGCTCTTTGAAGAGTGAGTGTGTGAGAATAGTTTGTTACTCCACAGATGATGTTACCATGAACTCTCTGTACAAATGACTAGCTAACTATGTACATACTTACCACTTGACTGAAAATTTGTTTCTGATGTTTTTTATACTCACTTGTTTCTTTTTATTAATTATTAAAATTTATTTTTCAATTTTCATGCGTGTTGATATATTTAAATATATATTTTATAGTGTGAAATTTACACATAAGAATTGTGATTTTTTATTATTATAAATATTTATAGTGAAAACAAATTTATACAATTGATGTCTTATCGAATAAATAAAAAATTAAAATTATATTGAAACAAAATCTTCACGTGTCTCAAACATAAGTTAATGATCACCTAACTCTCTAGAATACTTGACCAAGAAACCATACAGAAAATTAATTTGTTAGTTATTGTTGTAACCTAATCACGATGACGATGTCTACATGATAAATGCGTTCAGATTTCAAATATGAAATATAAAATGCGTTACCGAGAAGCACGATTATGGAAAAGTCAATAATCCACCATTAAATAACATTATCATTTGGAGGGATAGACATTTACGTATTTATAGATGGTAAACTTAAATGGTTCATAAATTCAAGTAGCTAAGTTGACTTTAATGAGATAGTATCATATCTTCAGACAGCTCATATATATCATTTATTCTTCTAATTTCTGGAGTGTTTTTTAATTTTTATCTCGTAATTATGCACACAACATGCATGCAATGATGATTATCTTAATATTTCAAGTACAATTTCCATAATAATTTCTTCATTTAATATACAGTTGAAAATGCAGATAGGCATTTATCTTAATCAGTCATGTTTCTACATGTTTTTTATTTATTTAATCTTCATTATAAAATAAACCCATCTTTTCACATGTTTTTGGTTTCAAATCCCACAATTTTGATTTGATTTGATCTCACACCTAATATGTTATTATCCAAATCACATTCTTTTCAAAATTCCAATTCAATGATGATAATAATTGTAAATAAAAAAAAGATTAATCGATAGAATAGTAAATCAAATTTATCATTATTTTCTTAAATTCGATGCATGAAATTTAAGTGAAAAAATGATATCAAATATATCTTTTAAAAAGGAAAAACTAAAAAAACACTCCCTCATTGACATTTGTTCGGCAATAACACGTCTTAATTCATCTTTCATATGTCAACGACACATTGTTATCGAAACTAACAAAAAACAATGAGTTATGTTAACATGGATCATGGATGAAAACAATGAGAGAGGTGAGGCATGTAAGTGTCACATAACTTTCCTCTTCTCCTTCATTCGTTCTTCGCTAAGCTAATAGAGATTGAACTCAATGAGGTTGTCAATGCTTCGGGTTGACACTCAAGAGCTGACATGATTGTTCAATTTCTTTCTACAAAGAAACAGGAGATAAAAAAAAACTAGGATAAAGTAAAGAGATCATAATTTTTGAAAATTTGATAAATATTAAAAAGGTATTTTAGATAATTACTATGTAAATCTTGATCGAATCTATCAAATAAATCGAACTCATTATTGTTCGAGCGAGTGTTTTTGTATTTCTTAATTTAAAAAATAAATAAATACATGGATAATAGAAGACATGGGTTACATGGGACATTGCACCTTTATATTTCAATGAGATCACATTTTAATGATAGTGGGCGTGACAGTTGAGGCTGCTACCGCGTTCGCAGTACAATTATTTATTTTATTTGTACGCATAAATTAAATTCAAAGCCTATCAGAATCACCAAGTTTCTCTGTTTAAATTGACGTGGCATGCTATTAATAGATCTATCAAAGAAATGTAAAACTCTTAATCATGATTACTTCATATTATTTTCTGGTAATGTTAGCTGTTTTATTCTATAAATAAGCTAAATGCGGGAGATTAATTTTTTTTAAAGGAAACTGTAATTATGGATAGCTTAAGGCGTGATTTAAATATTAATCCACTGAACTGTAATCATTGATTTAAAACAGTGGGTGGGTGATGAAAACAGAGTATAAAAGCGGAGCTTGAGGAGACCGAGCTGGGCCATTGCTTGTGGGTCTCTGTCTCGCCTCTTAATTCTCAATACAAAACCTCCCAATGGAGCAGTCAGAGCAACCAGAGCTCAAATGGGTCTCAGACCACAAGCATCATCAAAAAGAGGAGGAAGAAGAAGAGGATGTGGGGCTGAAAGCGAGGAGGTCCTTGAATGGCCATGGCCAAAACGGGGACAGTCACAGTAGCTTTGATGGAAATGGTAATGGTAATGGTACTAGCAGTACTGTTACCAGTCCCGATAGTTTCTATTCGAAATCGAAAGACGGAGCTGAATCTGGGTTTCAATTTACTGATGAAGATGAAGGGTTTGCGAGTCATAGTGAGGAACATGCATATGGAGGAGAATCAGAATTGAAGAACAGAGATAGTGTTTACTTTGACAGAGACCAAGGTACTTCACTAACCCTCTTTCAGTTCTGATTTTGCCCTTGTTTTGCTCAATTTTTGCTCTTAACTTCGTGAATCTGTGTTGCTGATCATGTGGGTTTTGCACTTTTGTTCTGGGTTGCTTCATGGTGAAGTTGAATCTATTAATCTATTAGGGCATATGATGTGTTTGGAAAGTTTATACAAGAATCTATGTCATTTTGTTTTTGGTTAACTTTTAGTGAGAAGTTTTGATTGATTACGGTTATATTGAACCCACTATGTCCAAGTTGATGCATTTTATTGCTTAAATAGAGATTCTTGACTTATGTGCTTTCTGTTTTTGTTGTTGTCTTCATCAATTATTTTATGAACTAGGAACCAAAAAAATTGATGAGAGCAGATTTTGATCCAAATCTCCAAGTAATAGATCCATGCCCAGAATTTCAGTATCCATGTGACATGTTCAGTGTATTGGACTTGTGGTTTTGTTATTTGCCACTTTCTAATTAGGGACTAGTTGGTGTTTAGTGAAAATGCCTATTGTTTTCATTGTTTGTCACTGAAGGGATATGGAAATGTCACCACTGCGATTGGACCTACCGAACTGGGAGTCCTTGGACTTTTGAGGGTTACTCGCTCAATCTCACAAGTACCAAAAGTTTTGTTTTTGAAACTAAAGGTAAGAGCGGTTTAGTAATGGTGGCTGTGCTGGGATTGGTTTACCCATTTTAGCTTAGGGTCATTGACAATGTCGCATGATAAGTTTTACTTGTAATTAGTCTTCTTTTTGGGGAAGATTGAAAACATCAATTTGGCTATGAGTTGGTGGCTCCAAATCCAATCATGTTGGCAAATTTGAGAAAGTATTGCAATGTTTTACCAGCAACACTACTGTAATTCTGTTGTGTATGTATGGAGTTTGACATTGTACTTTACTTATGATTGCAGGTACTGATTCTACTAATGGATTTTCTGAAATCAAATCAGATGTTGTTGAAAGCTTCCCAATCGAGTCAACTTTTGTACTCAAGGAATTGGATGTCACTTCCAAAGACTTCAACATCCAGAAGAATCCAGTCTATGAGACCGAAAAACAAGTTGAGGACGTTTTGGGGGTTGAAAGCCTTTCTGATCAAAGTATGTTACCAGTAGGAAAGTCACATGGAGAAGAAAACACGAATGTTGACAACAGTAACAACGATACTGGAGCAGATGAAATAGTGGACTTGATAGAAGAAGAATGTGATCTTGACATTCCAGATTTGGATGTTGAGGGGGTAATAGCTAAGCAGGAGACTCATGAATTAGTTTGTCCTAATTGTCGATGTGAAATAACCAAAACTGTTATCCTGATTAGAAAGAAGAAGAAGATTAAGCTTCATAAAGCAAGGACTCAGAAGCCTTCAAAAGAAGTTAGACCCGAGTTGGATGCTAATCCTGAACATCTGGCTGTAGAAGATGATCAAGGTGAAGGTAGAGTTGACAGTGGTTCCAATGATGGCCCAACACCTGTCACTGATGGTAATGTTCAGGAAAGAGAGACGGAGGGATTCAGATGCTTATCATGCTTCAGCTTCTTCATTCCTGAAGGTATCATTTTAACTCTCCTCTACCCAAAACTTTATCCTTATAATCATGGCATCTTGCTTGTAATTGCAATGGTGCTGATAAAAACTGTTCAAGGTTTCATAATTTACTTCTATTTTGTAAGATGATCTTACTCCTTGGACTGTGACCTCAGCTACGTATGTAACATTTGACAGATGGTGGCTTTTTCCGGATTTTTAGACGTAAAAACGATAGTCAGACCACGCCAAGTCCTCAACATGTACCTGCACCTACACCTGCACCTGCTGTTAACACAAATGAGGACACAGTTGTGTTAAATGACAAAGCAACGGCTGTTGAGCAAGGTAAATTTCATTTCCTTTCAACAATGATTGTTTATGTTTACATGATAATGATTAAAATCTAGGGATAATTGTAAAAAATGACTGTTTAATATACAAATTTTGCCAGTTTACGCCATATGCTAAAAACTGACGGATAACTTGCAAAAGTTGTATAGTAAACAGTCATTTTTGCAATTATCCCTAAAATCTACACTTCCACTCCCAGTTTACTTCAGTTACTAACCAAAACATGTTACATTCCTTGCTCTTTCTTCAATAATCCAGAAGCAGACACTGTTGAAAAAGGCAATTCATCACTTACATCTGATGATACTGTAAGTGGCTTTGTAAGTGATCAACCAGTGATGCCACCCGCTACTGTGTTTCATTCAATTGGAAAACCTGAAATAAAAGTTAACCAAGTAACTGATGTGGCAACAAAGTATGAGGTACTGCCTGGTCGGGATGGTCTTGCTTCGCATAGTCAACCAGTTTATAGAATTGTTGAAAATGACGGTGCAAATGGACCCCAGAAAGTGGGACTGGATATTTCCAGTTCTTCAGTACAAGAACACAAACAACCTGAAATTCTGCTATCTTACCCACCAGACAAATTACTTGATCCTGTGCAACAGGATAAGACAGGTACTAAGACATACATTGCTTTTTATGTTCTTCTAAAAGAAATCTTTATCCTTTACCCTAAAATGCACAGAGTCCACCCCCAATATGACAGTAACTGTAAGAGGGTCCGAACCAGCAGCAGCAGCTCCTGAGAGAGCAGAAGATATTGTTGAGCCTTTGCTGCAAACTGATACTCGCATAGATGTGGATGAACCAGTAGTTGCTGAATCAAGTGCACCCCGTGAATGGGACATTCTGAAAAGCATCATATATGGTGGTTTGATTGAATTGATCACAAGTCTAGGTGTTGTCTCCTCTGCAGCTGGTGCCGGTGCTGCTACCTGTAAGTGATTAAATACAAACTGGTGCTTACTTGATATGATCCTTACCAAACATAACCCGATAGTATACTGCATTTCTCATTTAACTACACTGGCTTTAAAACTTTTTCATTGAACTACTCTAAACTTTCAAATTTTCTCACTCTACTCCATTTTAGTAATAAATGGCCAAAATACCCTTCCACGCATCAATCAGATTTTGATTCAAACTTAATTTTGCCCTAGTTTCCTAAATTGCTGCAGTGGTATTTTGTCATTTATGTTATAAAAAATAGAGTAAAGTGAGAAATTTTGAAAGTTTAGTGTAGTCGAGTGCAAAAATTTAGAAGTCATTGTAGTTAAGCGAGAAATGTGCCAAATTCAATGCATTTGTATGAGATTTTTCCCTTTATTCTATTTCGTTTCATTTCTCGGTACTGATTTTCCTCAATGTTATTGCAGTGAATATCATGGTTTTGGGAGTGGCAAATCTGATTGGTGGACTTTTTATGATAGCTCATAATGTAAGTCTCCATTTTCACTCATCTTGCTCCCAATCTATGCATATCTGCAACACATTCTTACTATCAACTCATACAGCTACGAGAACTCAAAAGCAATACCGCAGGAGAGGCTGCAGCTGGAACTTCCGAGCCTCAAGGCAGGTACTACGAGCTGCTCGGGAGGAGAGAAAAGTTCAAACTTCATGCAGTAGTAGTCTCTTTGTCATTCCTTGTATTCGGTGCACTACCTCCTATAGTGTACGGGTTCTCATTCCGTGTGAGTAATGACCAGGACTACAAGCTTGTAGTAGTAGCAGCCTCTTCTCTTCTGTGCGTCACTTTGCTTGCTGTGGGGAAGGGCCATGTTCAGAGGCCGCCCAAGTCTTACTTCAAAACTGTCCTCTACTACCTCTCCATAGGGGTTCTGGCCTCGGGCGCTTCTTATCTGGCTGGTGTCCTTCTCGATAAGCTCTTGAAGGATCTGGGTCTGTTTGAGTCGAGTTCAGTCACTAATCTGGCTTTCCAAGAACTGAGATCGGAGCAGCAGCTGGGGTGGGCTTCGTATTAACCTTTCATAGATCATTTCTTAGTCTCTGTTTTTGATTGTTTTGTTGAAGAGTTTGTGGGTAGATCAGTTGTTTCTCTGTGCCATTTGTGGAGCTTGTAATGATTTTCAGCATGAAAAATGCACAATAAATGAAGCTATTTTTGTTTGAATTTCATTACTAATCAAGTTTAACGGTCCTAAGGTAGCAAAATCTAATATCGGATAAGTTTCAACCAGCACGAAAGATGTAACGATCTGAGCATCGTCTCGGAGAAAGGCTCGGTGAAATAGACATGTACGTGAAGATGCTGTTAAAAAACTCAGCTCATTCACACTTGAGAATTATATTTCTTGTGGAGAAAGAAAAACTTTTGAGGCAATAAAGAAATTTAGCCTTTTGTGAAGCCCCAAATTGCAAATACTAAAACCTTCAGTTTTGCATCCTTTTGGATCATTTCTAATGTACACAGACTTGCGATTTTCTGTGGTTATGGTTATGGACACAACAACAGCAACCACACTCTCATGGCAGCCGACCAGGCCATCCCTCCCTCACCGCCCGGCCCTT
>JAYMSU010000502.1:0-13576 GCA_036897765.1 Erodium chrysanthum | reverse complement strand
TTATTAAATCGGTCGACCCACCACTTATGTTCTTACAGGTTATTTTCCCATAGATTTTAAAGGTCATATGTATGCAGGTAGGGAGGGAGTGCACCCAACATTGCAAATATGACCGTTGGTTATCTGATTACTCAGCTCCTGGCCTGATTACTGGTGTTGACGTGATCTATGCGATTCCATTTCTATCTACCGTCTATGGTGATCTCAGAATCGCTTCCTTTTCTCAGTGGGAGTCGACATCAGTGCAGCTCATCCCATGTCACTGTCTTGGATTCGAGAATCGACAAGACCTGGAATTCTGCAAATTCTATCACGGCAATCTCAACTCATCTTGAATCCGATGCTTCTTTTCCCCTGAATCTTGCTTTTGGTTTTGCAATTCCTGTAAGAAACCCTAGCTTCTCACCCTTTTCTCGTCTTGTCTTAATCTGAGCTGATTTTTTGTTAAATTAACTGTGAATAAGGTCATTGCAGCTTAAATTGATTAGTATCTGTTAAATTAATTATCAACAAAGTTCATGCCACTGAAATGTACAGTTCATTGAATTATTGTAGAATAAGGTCCAGTACCACTGAAAGTGCTGAAATAGGATTGGAGATATTTCCACTGACTTAGACTTTCAAAGGAATATCACGAGTTTCAGTATTATACTTTTCCATCAGTATTCCTTAGAGGAATGTGGTTCCTTAGAGGAATGTGGTTTTTGTTAATTGCGATTTGGATCATGGGGATAGGAATCGAAGAATAAGAGTTAGGCTTGGATTGTTCCTTGTAGTTGTGTTGTATAGGGTATGATTCGGTGCAAGTGGTGATTTTCGGATTCTTATCTTTTGGTAGGAATCTTGTTGCATTCAAAATTTGATTTCTATTCTGTTACTGGAAGCAATGGTGATACAAAATTGACTTAATTTGTTCTGAGATATTTTGATTAGATGCTTAATGCTTATAAATAGGATGGTTTCTCCTGGTGTTCAAGTTCTTTAAAATCCCTGCAGTTCATGTTGCTGCATAAGCAATTCATATGGCATCTGCAAAATCCAGTGGCACGCAGATTCCAAGAGTTCATCATTTTGAGCTTGTCGATGGGATAAAACTTCAGGTAGTGGCCTTCCATTTATGGCTGAAAGTTCTGAATGTTAGTGGTTAATTTGGAAGAATCAATTAATTTTAGTTGTTTGTACCATGGCATAGATTAATGTGTCTGGATCTTCAAATGGGCGCAATGTGAGAGTTGAGTTTCAACTCAAGAATTGTACAAGCATTTGGATTCTTCACTGGGGCTGTGTTTATCATGGAAATAAGTAAATAAACTTCTATGTTTTTCAATATATGCATATTTCTTCTTAAAAAAATTTAGTTTGCAAAGCCAGCTTTCAAATTTGTGTTTTACCACAGAAACTGGTTCATTCCTGGTGATCATTTATCGGGAACAAATACTCTAAAGCTAGGCGCGTTACAGACACCATTCACGAAGGTAAGGTATACTTTCTTTCGGTTTCTATTCTGCTGTGTACATATTAGGAATGAACCAGTCTACAAGTGGCCTGAATTTGATAATTTTGATGTCCAATTTGCAGAGTGGTGATCTATATGTGATTACTGTTGAGTTGAGGGATCCCAGGATACACGCTATTGAATTTGTGCTTAAAGATGGCAGTCGGGACAGATGGTTTTTTCCTCATCCTTCCAAATTTGCTGCATTTGGCACTTAGCACTCCTCAGTTTCTAACAAATTTATCTCGCTTTCTTTCAAGGTTGAAGTTAAATAATGGAAACTTCTGTATAGAGATTCCTGAGCATGATGCAAATACTCTTTCTCCGCCCATACCAAAGGAACTAATTGAACGAAGGGCGTATTTAATCTGGGAAAGCAAAGGCAGGCCGGCAAGCTCGCCAGAACAGCAAAAGGTAATGCTATTTTTTGCAATATTATAAAATCTTCTAGAAAAATTGTTGATTCTTGTTCATATCAATAGTTTTGCCATAATGTGGTGTCCACATGTTATGCTTCTAGTCACTCCCATTAATCTTTATATAGTACAAATTCTGCATCTATCAAGAGATTTAGTGTTTTCGGAACTGGTTCCTTTATCATAGCATTAAATTGTCAGGATTAACATTTGAACATCATATAAATATCGGTTGGGACAGTATACAAGCTGGCACAAGTTTTCCAGATGTGTTTATGTTTTTTAATATCTTAAAGGACGTGTTTTGACTGTGTTGCATATGTGCCTTTTTATGGTGGTGACAAAGTTCAAGACAATCTATTCTACCATGGGTACAGGAATCAATAGGTGATTTCATATTTTTGTACAAAAATTCGGTCCTTTTGATGTTGGTTACTTTATCCTCCAATACAGCGTGATTATGATTCTGCTTTGAGGGAGCTTCAGAATCAACTATCCAAAGGAGCTTCCTTGAATGAATTGAACAATAGTTCTGTGCCTGGCAGTCCTGTAATTGTAAGTTCTAGAGTAATACCTGAAAATAGAGAGCAAGTCAGCAATGGAGTGACATACTCCTACAACAACAGAAAACATGATGTTGGGGAATGGTTGCAAAAGCCTTCGGAAGGACAAGTTAAAAACAGCAGTCAGCCATCATCAACTCTAATGAATCTTGTGGAGAAGTACATGGGAGGATATGGTGTAGTCTCAAGGCAAAGTCATCATACTGGCAGCTATTATGTAGTGGTTAGTTTTCCCGTAACCAATAATTTGCATTGTTGTATAGGGAATGATTGCTGTCATGTAAACTCAATTGATAATCTGCTCATGTCTAAGTTAAGGCAAGTATATGCAAGTATATAGTCATCAATGGTTGCATCATAGACTCATAGTTTGAAGCTTAGAACCTACAGATCAGGGTGTGGATCAGATAACTCATAATTCATCACTGATCTGATTGTGAATTTATTATCTAATAACTACATAATTGTTTTTCTATGTTGCCAATCATACATTGCAATCCATTATAGTTCTGACCCTAACTTTCTAATTTTAATGGTCACTGTCTTTATCATAACTTAGACTGAAACAAGTTTCAAGGTGTAACTTTTATTTTTTTTTTTAGAAAAATGACAAAATGACAGAGATAGTGTGAGTCACTCTCCACCTGCTTGTGAAGAAAGTTTGTCTTTCCATTTTGATGTGCTATGATCCAAGAATATATTCCAAAACCAATGAATTTCAGCATTGATCCTTTAGCTTTGATGCAGCTATCCTCTTGCTTCCCTTTCTTTTCTGGCTGCTTAGTTCCTTTTGCAGCTCTTTTGTTCTTTGCTTCTGCTTTCTTTTTAGTTTCTTGTAGGCTTCGTTCAAGCTTTTATGTTCTTTGTTTGTTCCCAGGTTCTGGGGCTATGTTGGCTGGTTTGTTCCATCTTGGAACTCCATTCCACAAATAATTTTTTTACCAACCTGCATTGGTCAATTCATTAGTTCCAATGGGTCCAAGAAAAGAATAAGAATATATCCATGTTTGAATGTGGTTTGAACATTTTGGTGTTTGCAGATCCTTACAAAAGTTGTCAAGGGTGATAGCCATATTGTAATTGCTACAAACATGAAAGGTGCTTCAGTTCTTCACTGGGGTGTATCAAAGTTGTCCTCCGGAGAGTGGTTGGTGAGTTTCTTTGTTCCCTAATTTGGTAGAATTGTGTTTTGAGAAAATTAATATCAAACATTATAATTCTTCATCTATAGCTAGCATATGCATGATAGTTTACCTAATAGTCAGCCTCTCTTAATAATTTGCAGGAACCTCCACCAGAATTATTGCCTCAAAATTCAAAGCTGGTTACCGGGGCATGTCAGACTTATTTTACTGATATATCAGCTGGAGAAGGATGTTTTCAGGTGACTTATGCAAAGCAGTCCTTTCACCATCATATGTTGCTTCTTCGAATATTTTTTCCTTTCCAATTTATCTGGACTTGTGTATTGTATTTATTGACTGCCCTTCTCTGACATAAACATATGCAAAAGGTTGTAGACATTAATTTGCAGCAGAGGAATTTTGTTGGTGTACAATTTGTCATCTGGTCTGGTGGATCTTGGATTAAAAATAATGGGACTAACTTCTTTGTGGGCATGAGGCCAAATAATCCAGGTGGAAAGGTAAATTACCTTAAAAGTTCTCTTGTATTTGATGATTTGTTACATGGCTGACTTTGTTGTTGTCCTTGGATACATGATACAAAATTAAACTGTTTGAAAAAAAAGAAGTATTTTTTCAGCTTTAGAAGGATATATTTAAATAGAAATGCAATAATGTAGAGCAACTAGATATTTCTTATATATATCTCACAGTTTCTCTAGCCTCTAAATAGTCTTAATGTTTTAGTTCTCACAAACAAAATTATGATAACCAGTACCACATGTTGTATCCAAACTAAGATTGGCTCATTCTGCCCCTCAATGGAATTTGTCTATATTATGTAATAAGTTTTTTTTATTCTCTCAGTCACACTTCTTTTATCATGATGATTTTTCCCACTGTCATCTGGCATTGTTTCCCAACAGTAACAGAACTGTTTTTTTTCCCATTCCTCTGTCGTAGAGTAGTTCTTATAGATTATTGAAGTCTACATGTTTGTTTGTAACACTGTGCAGGTTGATGGGGACAGGAAAGGAATTGCCAAATGGTTACTAGATGAGATATCTCACAGAGAGAAAGAGGCCGAGAGATCATTGATGCACAGGTGTGGTTGAAACTTACATGCTCATTTTCACAATACTATTTCTGAACCTTTTCCTTGTACTTCCAACATGTATGGTCATGAGTTGCATGATGGAATCTATTTCACAAAGCAATTAAGAGAACTTATGAGTTGCCTCTTTCAAATGATTTCATTGTCACACATGCTTGCTAATATATTTTCCTAGTACAGGTACAACATTGCAACTGAACTGACAGAGCGCTGTAAGAGCGAAGGGGAAGTGGGGCTTGCTGGTATATTGGTCTGGTTAAGGTTTATGTCTTGCAGGCATCTGACCTGGAACAAGAATTATAATGTTAAACCCCGGTAAGAGTTATACTCTTCTCTTCCTTTTGTAGTGATCTCTTGATGGTGCATGCTGTCTCCACAAGTCTTACCTTTTCTTTTTATAGCCGCATTATATTTTTGTCTGTATGTGTGTGTGCGCTCGTGTGCAAATCACAAGTTTGGTGTTGGACGCATCATTATCATTTGTACCTATCATTTGTTTTTCCACTCTCGAGGTTGAGTGTGTCTTGATTCTATTCATAATGGAAATTCTGATCAAGGACTTTTCTACCGACCACCAGCTTCGTCGGAAACAGCCTGCAACTTTTTTCAAATGCCAAAGTTCAAGACATTCTCACAAATTAGCGAATCAGACAGGATTCCTATGATTTGTTTTTATCATATTGTTCAATATCATAGCACTGACCAAAAAGATAGAACTGTCTTGTTTCCATGCTGAAAACCTTATGCTAAAGAACCACCCAATTGAGTCTGTGATTTTGATTTTGTATTATTTCCAGGGTCATTTAGAAGCTCTTCCAAAATAGGCTTGTATATTAGGTATGAAATCAAAATTCAAGGAAGTTGGGACCCATTTTGTGTACCTCTTTTTATTTTTGTTCTTCAAGGCATTGAAAGAACCCCTATTTTACCATCTAACTAACATACAATAAGAAACGCTAATTAATTAACAAATTTATATTAGAGGCCTTTCATGTTTTGTTTTTTTGAAATAGATGAAAAAAGAGCAGCTTCCGTTGCAATCAACCATCTGTTTCCATACCATATATGTAAGTATGTGATTGTTGTGACACCCATATCAAATATAATAATGTACCTCAATTAGGTTAGATTGTTATGATTTTTATTATTGTTTGCTGTGTTTCAAACATGTCAGCAGCGGTCTGCGTGATTTTTTTTTTTATAAGGCTGACTTTTGGCATGATGGCATATACTTGACCTGAGAATTCGTTGACATATTTCCATCTACTCATTATCTTAATGCTACCTGTACAGAGAAATTAGTGAAGCTCAAGACAGGTTTACTAATTTACTACACAGAATATTTGTAAACCAGCCAAATGATCGTGAAATTGTGAGACTAATAATGACATGTGTTGGTCGTGGTGGTCAAGGTGATGTTGGCCAGAGAATCCGTGATGAAATACTTGTTATTCAGGTTGCTTGATTATACTTCTTATATTAGATAGCTTGTGCTCTGCTTACTCGCAAATGTACTTATATTCCCTTGTTTTTACTGTCAGAGAAATAATGACTGCAAGGGTGGCATGATGGAAGAATGGCACCAAAAGTTACACAATAACAGTAGCCCAGATGATGTGATTATTTGTGAGGTATTATACTGTTGAAATTTGCTCAATAGATGATAACTTTCAACAGTAAACCCCCACGAAATTCTCCAGTCTTTGCTCTCAGCAGTTGATGTCTTGGCCAAGGGCATCAAACCAATCTCACTAAATCACCTGAGTATTGTTTTTTAACTCTGTGTCCTGGTTTTTTATGTTTGTTTTCAACAAGTTGTTCATAGCTTTGTGCACATAACAGATTCCTGGCCCATGTATCTGACTGACCGGTGGAGTCAAGGTCTGATAGTTAAATAAATAATCATCTGTTGTAGTGCCGTGAAGCCCTTTCACCACTGTGATATGCTTGGATTCTGGAAAGTCCAAAATCTACGGAGAAAGTGTAGCCATAAAAAAATAGAAAAAGGAAGAGTCTTACCGTGCTCTATACCATGTTAAACTTATACTCCAGCCCAAAAGCTTAAACTATTGGGTGGATGACCCAGTTAGTATATCAAGTGGTGCCAAATTCACATTCTTTTAATGTGGGACACTTTAACAGTCCCCTCACGCACAGGTCGTACAACACAAAGGGTCTTATGTGTGGACTATATAGGAATGGGAAGGGAGCACAAATGGGTCATAGACCCGATATCAAACCAAACTCGGGTACCTTGTTGAAATTAAAAAGAATAGATTTAACTCTCAGATAGGTAAAAGAAAAACTAATTTTGTAAGTTTAACTGGATTACTTTATGATTTATCACTATCCTTAATTGTTCCATGACTTTTATTTTATTTTGGTAACAGGCTCTCTTAAATTATGTGAAATCTGGCTGTAGAGTTGATGTTTATTGGCAAACATTGAACTCAAATGGCCTTACAAAAGCAAAGCTTGCAAGTTATGATCGTCCAATCGTGTCAGAACCTCATTTCAGGACAGATTTGAAGGAAGGACTCATCCGTGACCTTACAGCATATTTAAAGACATTAAAGGTATCCAAGAAATTCTAGACAATGCAGATTTTTTTTCTGCATTCCAATAAATTTTAGCTCTCCACGCGGCAGGCCTGCAGCTCCTAGTCTATTGTGTGTACACGTAGCTGGTATTCCAGGGTAGTCAAAATGATTTTCCTTGCCAAGTATGAACTTTCTGTATCAGCAATTTTAAAAGGAATCTGATAGCTTTAGAGAACTACACAGACTAAGTTTTTGGACTTCAAAACTCGTATAGCATAAGAAAATCGAGTGTAAATATGAATTGCTTTCACAAATCCAATAAGAATTCTTGATTATATGTTTCATATTTCAGTTGTGAAGAGTTCTTAAGTCGGGCTACACATATCAGGTTGGGCTCCACAACTAACAGGTCAACCTTGTTAGTTGGATGTGACCCTTGCCTTTATACATAGCTTGTTTTTCTTAATTATACTAGATGTGAGATTATACTTCAAGAAGTTGTTTCAGAATGAAAAGAAATAAAAATAAATTGGAGGGCAAATCACAACATGATCAATGACATTAAACATGATCTTTTATCATTTTGTAGCCCTGTTTCATTTGAAAGTTGTTTTCAAGTATAAGAGATGTATGAAAAACACGAATGTCTTCTTCAGATTAATTTCCTTATTGTTATAATATTGCAGGCTGTTCATTCAGGTGTTGACCTTGAATCTGCTATTGACTCGTGTATAAGTGGATTATCACCAAAGCTGCAGGTGATTATCTCTTGCATTTCAAGTCAGATTTATCTAATGTTTTGTGGTTAAATTACTTTTGGTTCCTGGGGAGATATGAATCAGCATACATAAACATATATACATATAGCCATGCATATCTATGCATGTGTGGTTCTTGTGTATGTTTATATATATAGATATCTAACCAGTTGCAATGATTTTTTTTGTTTTTGTGCATGTGTTCTTACGTTTCTAAATCCTGAAGATAAATAACCTTTTTACTTTCGTTGTCATGCATTAGGAATGCCTGAACTTTGTCAAAGCACATGCTGGAGATGAGAATATTGGCCCACTTATGGAGGTCTTGTTTCTTATTAAAATGTTTTCAAGTTCATCTTGTCTCAGCTTTTCTTTAGGGATTTTTTTTCAAGGATTCAAATTCTATTTTCAGAAGCTATTGGAATCTCGGATTCAGCTTCGCCATCTTCTCCTCACATCCCACGGAAGATCAAAAGATCTGCTCTTCCTTGATCTTGCTTTGGCATCAACAGTCAGAACAGCAATGGAAAGGGGGCTCAAATATCTAAACATTGCTCAGCCACCAGTAATCATTTTTCTTGCTATAATCCAGATGAATTGTAACAGACTTATTTCAAAATAACTTGTTTATATAGACACATTCTGTTCATCTACAGGAAATCATGTTTTTCATCTCTTTACTGCTTGAAAATATGTCACTGTCTACAATCAACAATGAAGACCTCATTTTCTGCACAAAGGTATGGCTATTTTTTGGATCCTTGCCTTTTCACCATCTCTACTTAACAGATAATCTATTGCTAGAGTCATTTGGTTATTGTATCTTTTGGAGTTTATTGGACTTCATTTTCTGATTGTTTGTGATGCTTTGAAAGGACTGGTATCGTATCTGTGAATCCTACAAACCCAATAATGATCACTGGGCATTACAAACTAAGGCTGTACTTGACCGGTTGCGGCTAATACTAAGTGATAGGTCAGAGCATTACCTGGGAATGATTCAGCCTAGTGCTATATATGTTGGTAATTTGCTTGCTGTTGACAAATGGGCGGTATGTTATTTTTCAACTTTGGGAACTCTGTTGGACAGTAATTCTCAACCAATAATGTGGCTAAGTAACTTCATATCCCTTTTCTTTTCAGATTGATATTTTTGCAGAAGAGTTAATAAGATCAGGATCAGCGTCGGTTCTGTCTACACTGATAAACCGTTTTGACCCTATACTCAGAAAAATGGCAAATTTGGGATGGTAAGAGTAAAAATGAAGCATCTGATTTTATTCCAGTGTTTCTTGTGCTAGTATTTGATTGTTCATTTACAAAACTTGGCTTTGGAATCTATCATTGTTCCTTTCCCCCTTGTTAGGGTACATTTGGTTGATGGATAGCCATCGTGCTGAAATATGTCTGCATTACAGTTGGCAGGTTATCAGCCCGGTGGAAGTGAGTGGCTCTGTAGCTTCCGTTAGCAATTTAATCTCTGTCCAGAAAAAGGTTTACAGAAAGCCAACCGTTCTTATTGCAAATAAAGTAACGGGTGAGGAGGAGATTCCAACTGGAGTTGTTGCTGTGCTGACACCTGACATGCCTGACGTTCTATCTCATATTTCTATTAGAGCCAGAAACAGCAAGGTAAATAACTATGCATGCACTTACGGTTGCATCTTTCAATACTTCAGTTGCTGTTTAACTAAATTGTATATTTTTTCATGCCATTTGGGATAATAGCTGACCCTAGCTTAGCCAAGAAACCAGTGCATGACATTTATTTCTGCAACATTCTACAGGTGTGCTTTGCGACATGCTTCGATCAGAATGTTCTTCAGGATCTTAAGTTGAAGGAAGGCAAATCAATATCAATAAGGATAAAGCTAACCGATTTGATAATCAGGTGTGCTGGTTATTTTATTTATTGCTTGTTCATTTTCTTGTATGTTTTTTAAACTTCAATATACATTCATTTGTTGTTTACTTACAGTGACATCAGTAGCTCCAACTTATCACGTAACTCTGTCCTAAGTTTCAAAATCCCTAGAGCATTGACCTTAAGTCTTCGAGCAGCTCCAAAGAAGAAGGTTTTCCGTGGAAAATATGCTCTTTCCATTGGGGAGTTCACTAGTGATATGGTATGTTCTTGAAGCTTGGTATAGTTTTTGTATCATGTCAAAGGTTTATAACCTTTTGTGTATTGGAGAAGAAAGGATGACATTCATGTGGTTTTGACATGTTTAAATTGTGTAGGTTGGTGCAAAATCTTGCAACATCCAATATCTAAGAGGAAGAGTGCCATCCTGGATTAGGATTCCAGAGTCAGTTGCCCTCCCATTTGGTGTCTTTGAAAATGTTCTATCAGAAGATTTTAACAGGGTATGCTGATTCTTCCAAACCTTCACATAAATTATAAAGGATGATGGTCTCAAAATTAACTGATGTTCTGTCTTTAGCATATTCACAGACACACACTTCTAGTGGGCACTAAAGCGCTTTTGACTCTAGAATACTTGAGTGCTCAATTACTGAAGTGTCTGAACTAATGCTACTCTTAAATTTCCCTTTCATCTCTATAAGACCTGAGTGGCATAATTGGTGAAATACACTAACTGTTACAGACACTTTTTTGGTGGACTCTGCCAACTTTAAACTCCACAAGAGTAAACTGGCTTTATGGTGGATTTCGCTTACCTCTATGCTATATGATAGATAGATCTTTAGGCTTCTGTTTAAAACAGCGCTGATCATAACATCACTTCATTTCCAGCATATTCCATAAATAGTGTTGTAAAACTAGAAAGAGGAAAATATATATTTTTGATTTGACTAAATCACAGGTGTATCGAATTGCTTATGTCCAAACATTTTTTTATTCTTAAAGAACTTTTTAAGATTGATGTATCAATCATGAACTCTCTCAATGTAGAAGAGAGCTCTAAATATTGTGACCTTCACCTTGAGAGAGGCCCTACAAGGACTGAATAGGAAGAAGCTCAACAGAAGTTAGGAAGAAATAGATAAGGAGTGAGGTACTGCTGGTGGAACTTGAACCCGGGTCCCAAGATCTAAGCTGAAGTGCTTGACCAGTTGGACAAGCAAGCTTTGGTAGGAACATATTCCTTCATCAATTCAACATTGCTCGTATTGCCTATAAAGCTATAACCAATGTTTTGGTTGGTATCAAACTTCTCCCCTAACTTTTTTATGCATAAATATACGTAACACTATAACTGAATATTAGCTTGGAGCTGATAATGCATGGTCAGAACTCAAAACAAGCTAATGTCAGACACTTTCCTTTTTGTTAAAGCTAGATCCAACCCATAAGCTCAAGCTGATGAGTGGAGGTCTCAAGATGCTTATCGAGTTATTGCTACACCCACATTCTTCCAATACATTTATTATATTATCTTCATGAACAATCAATTGTCATGGTTTACAATGTGAATACAAATTGTTTTTGGTTGCATGCAGGACATAGCAAACAAGATTTCTTGCTTTAATAAACATGTACAGGGTGGTGACCTTTCCAAACTTAAAGCAATTCAAGAAACTGTTCTACAAATGAAAGCATCACTTCCTCTGGTAATATTTTATAATATTAAAAACTTTGAGCTATATACACCTGAGGCTCCAGTCAGTCTTTCATCAGAATATAATGGGATTCTAGTCTTGCTTCCCTGTCCTTTGTGAATTTCAAATAAATCTTCTAAAATGTCTTCTAATAAAAAACAAACTGTGAAAACATCAGGTGAAAGGGAGAATAAAGGGTAGTCATCCTTACAGCGCTGTTAGATGATACTGTAGACGTAATTGAACATTTCCTATTGAAGCCATAATTCCAAGTCTGGAACTTCTTAAACATTAGTGCTTTGACTGTTTGACATATGATGGTGTAATCTGATTGTAGAGTTGTAGACCCATTGCCTTTGAGAAATATGTGAGTTTTGGCTGTTGAAAATTGTTATTAGATGATATAGTCAGCCACTAGGCCTTAATGTCAGACTATCTCTTCAATAATGCTGGTCTTCTGATATAGGCACTTTTACGTTCACAGTTTACTATTTAAGTCATTGTGACTGGAGTATAACACCAAATTAGGATAGCTATAAAAGGAACTGTATTTTGAGATAATAATGCTCTAAAACCCAAGTCTGGAGTTGAACTTAGATGCAGTGTGAACTTTAGACTGCCTGCTATACCTGTAACTAAGGCAGACTTGGTCTCGCTGATAAAAGAAAAAGGCAGACTTAGTCTACTTAAAAGAAGTTATTTTCTTTACTTGTCTATCTGTTTGTTTTATCAAGATATGTGTTCGAGTTCCTAACTTGTGAATGTGAACATTGGTAGATCAATGAACTTAAGAGTAAAATGAAAAGTTCAAGAATACCTTGGCCTGGTGATGAAGGAGAGGAGAGGTGGAATTGTGCCTGGCAAGCGATAAAAAAGGTATCTGTGTTGAGATTTTTCATGGCATAATTACTTGATTGAGTGCAAACATTTCCCTTTTACTGGTTCATCCATTATGTCTTTTCTTCATCACATTGATTCAGTACAGAAGAGAACGATGACGATAAACTTAAGTGCCAATTAAAAATAAACTTTAGCTTTTGGAGAGGTCAGGAGCCTTTCAGATTGATAATGGACTTCTCTTTTCAAGCTTATAAACACATGCTAATAAAAAAACATATAAACACACCCCATGTCCCTGATTTGTTTTTTTTTTTTGTTTTTTTTATTCGATAAGCCATTTTTGTACCAAGGTATGTCCCTGATTTGTTAAATAGAACTGTGAGGGCAAGTTTCAGCTCTCTTTTCTCTTCTTTTTCTTCAGGTCTGGGCTTCAAAATGGAATGAAAGAGCATATGTCAGTTGCAAGAAAGTTAATATGAACCATGACAATCTTTGCATGGCTGTATTGATCCAAGAAGTCATCGGTGCTGATTATGCTTTTGTAATTCACACAAAGAACCCGTTATCGGGAGACACCTCGGAGATATATACAGAGGTAATGATTGCTTTTACTACATGCTTACCCAATAGAACTACACGAGTTTCACCCCTTCTTATTGAAACACAGATTGTGAAGGGCTTGGGAGAGACATTGGTTGGTGCATATCCTGGACGAGCCATGAGCTTTATAACCAAGAAAAACAACCTGCAATCTCCTATTGTAAGGCCAGCTTCTTTATGCCATTCTTTGTGTTAATATATATGGTCCATTACCTTATAAACTCAAATGTGAACTGGAATTTCAGGTTATGGGTTATCCAAGCAAGAAAATAGGGTTATATGTAAAGCAGTCTATTATATTCAGATCAGACTCAAATGGTGAGGACCTGGAAGGATATGCAGGTGCTGGGCTTTATGACAGGTTTGTTCTTGTACTAGTAGCATGCATTAGAAAGTTGAGGGAGTACAGTTTTATTTTTTCTTTTAAAAACATCAATCCATTGTTGTGTTGTGTCCAGTTTCCTTAAAAAAATGTTCCAAAATAAATATATTTAAAAGGTTAAGAATTAAAGGTAACCGAAACAAACACATAAAAATACCACAAAGGAAACTATTTACATAC
>JAYMSU010000501.1:0-13582 GCA_036897765.1 Erodium chrysanthum | reverse complement strand
AAGGAGATCAGGGTTCTCTCTATCGAATCCTAACAAGAGATCTGGCGTTCTCTCAAATGAATGCTATCATATCCAATCCCATAACGAGATCCAATCAAGGACCGTATCACTTTCACATTACTTTTTTTTTCCTTCTGATTTCACAATACTGCAGTGTGCATGAGCTTGCCATTGATATTTTTAAGATAAACGAACTCTTACTAATTTATTAGATCTTTAAATTAACATTTTTAGGATGTAAATGAAAATATTGAATAAGGCTGATTACAGATAAATGCACTGATGAATTGACCACAAGTTCCTCAAATGTCTAATAAACACTGAAAAAGCAATCCACGCTTGAAACAACCCTCAAATATCTAATCACATTCCAATTCTTCCAAAATAGTAATTCCTAGCAGGAGGGAAATACTATTCAATGCTGCTATGGTATAACAGAATCTAAGGAGCACAGGATAACAAGAAACAAGCTACTCAAATATTGCAGATGGTGGCAGCAGGAGAAACCCAAAAAACGATGAGCAGTCCATGGTTAGGATACAAATACAATGAGTATAACCATTCGACAGATTTGCAGAAGCAAAATTTGAACATAATACTTACTACTTGCATTTCAAGTAGGGCTTTAAGATAGCTTACAGTTCAGGAAGTATACAAGAGTTACCTGTTGAAATGCACCAAACTGAACAGGTTATTTAGAAAGGCAGCAACATAAAAGCAGTGAGAAAAAGAAGTAAGAATCAGGAAAGGCTTTTGCGATACATCCCATTTGCTGCCTGGTAATAGTAGTTGATCTGTGGGATGTGTTTCACCTTTGGACGATCCACAGCTCCTTCTCCTTGTATTCGATCCACAAGTTCTGAAGAAACCTGGCAGAGCTCCATTTCTTCAAGTTGAGTAAGGTACTCAACACCACTAGGAAGTGTTTTCAGCTCCATGACATTGGAGAGTGCTAGAAGATGGAGTTCGGGCATGACTCCTTTCTCAATAATTATGCCAGTCAATTCAGAGAGATCGCGCAAATATAGTCGTTTGAGATTAGCAAAACCTCTGCGGAAAAACAACAACTTCCAAATGTAAGCTTTAACAAGCAAATGAAGCAATAGCTCTGCCAAACAAGGAAGTGCCTCAATGTGAGGGAGAGGATCATCTGTTAATCTAGACCGACCCAAATGCAAGCGAGGTTCTGAAGCATGGGAAACCAGTGTGGCACCTTCCTCAGTTTTCCAGCCAAAACAAGATTTTCAAGTAAAGGAGGAGGGGAAGACATAGCTTCTATTTCAAGAAACTCCTCTTCGTCTACTACCATCAAATCTAAATAGCGAAGCAGCTTCAATTTCTGGATTGAAACACATAAATTCATCCCATCTTCTTCTCTAACATTCGTGATCCCAATACTCGTGAGTTGTGTCATGTTACCTACTCGTTGTATGATGTCACCTCTTGCCTCAATGCAAGCCAGCACCTGCAACTTCTTCAACTTACAAATGTCTGGCGGTGCTTGAGTCCCATAAAAACCTTTGTAATCACCATATTTTCTAGTATAACGGTACATTGCTAGATGTCTCAAATTCTTACACTTTGTTATTCCACTTGGACGCTTCTCAATCAATGTGTCTCTAATGTCCAAAGTTTCAAGGTAGAGTAGGTTTCATATGGATTTTGGGAGCTCCTTTATTGGAGTTCCCCTCAAGTTCAAGTACCTTAGGTTGAACAAATATGGTAGCTCACGTGGTACCTTACCAATATGCACATTCTCTAGTTCCAACACTCTCAACAATTTCAATCCAAGGTGGAAGCTGTGGAAACCTTTGTTAGACAAAGGCATTAAATTTCTAAGTTACTCAATGACAATCTGACTGAAGACGAGATTTTTATGTTTCTGTTGCCAAACTTGTTTTCACCTTGTAGTGTATATTTTAGCTAAGGAAAAATTGTTTTCAGTGAACTTTGAGTTGGGTATATATATATATATATATCCTGTAGCAGATAAGAGATATGAGGTGAGATGAATCGCTTGGGGATGTAAATCTAGGATTTTGCCATACATAAAGCAGATGCGAAAACTACAATTCAAAATCCAAATCCCCGATCCATGTTATTTGGGTAATCGATGGTGGATCGAATAGTAATCCTACCCCTTGTAAAATTCGAGCATGGTTTGAGATGGGACCTTTGACTACATGCTTCTGTGTTTTTCACTGATCAAGATGTCTTCAAAAGAATACACCCTCTACTAGTATACACAGAATAAACACAATTCAAAACATGATCAATGTGTACTAGCACTTCGGTTTGCAAAACACTTTCGAGAACCCGAAGTATGAATCCTATTTTTGGTAGAATGGTGTCTGCAATGATTTTTCTCCCAACTGGCTGTGAATCACCACACTCTAAACAATTGAATCGCGGTTGGAATTTTCCTCACACAAAAAAGCTGATGGCACTCGGTAAAACCAAAAGGAGAGAAATCAACATAGATCTCAGTTCACGTATCCATAATAGAACCAAAACCTCTTGCCTTCCAACATAAAAAAGTAGAGTTCAATTTTAATTGAACTGTCATGAATCATATTCATAAACCACAAAAAAAAAGTTCAGTCTTAAATTGAATTGTCTTGAATCATATAGTTCATATCAAATTACACTGTTAGCATTTGAAATTATTTAAAATCCAACTCGTTTGAATTCTTTTATATATATCAAATCTAATTTGATATATTTATCTACCAAAATATTATCTTCAAAAGAGTAATATTCAAATATCATAGAAGCACTTTCATAATCATTATTGGATAATGATAATTACTTGAATCTTTCGAAGATCATCAAGTATACTTGATTGTAAAAATCTTAGATCATGAAAGAGTAATGTTCTAATATAACTTGTCTTTTGAAGATAATGTTTTTGGTAGATAAAGATATTTGAAATAATTCAAATGTGTTGGATATTAAATAGTTTTGAATATAACAGTTTAAATTCAATTTGAATTGAAGATCCTTTTTTTAAGGGTGATCGATTCTATTTGAATCGAACCACAATTCAATTAGAATCGGCTTGTGAATATGATTCATTAGGATACATTGATTTCTAGCCTTTTTGGTTGCTTTTGCCGAATGTCATCCACCACATTAGCTTTCTTGTGTGAAAACAAACTAGTTTCTTCACATATGGTTTTGGGAAAGAAATAATTGCAGCCACCATTCTATCAAAAATTAAGATTCGTATTTTAAGTTCCTGAAATTGTTTTGAGAAAAGAAGTGTAGTGTTAGTACATGTTGCACATGTTTTGGATAGTGCTTGTTCTTGTGGATACTGATAGAGAATGGATTCTTTTGAAGACGTCTTAATCTGAGAAGAACATAAAGCACATAATCAAAGGTCCCCCTCTCGAATCTATAAGAAGTATCTGCTATCGATTAGCTAAATTACATGGATACAGATTTTAGGTTTTGGAACAAAATTTTGTTTTTGCTTTTTTTTTTATGTTGGTAAATAAAGCTTATATGTTCCTACAGCTAAAGCAACTACTCTATGGCCATCAGACTATGTTGTTCTCTATTCTCTATCCTGGAAAATTATTTCTCAGTCCATATTCATCCTTTTCAGCATCATTCAGAAGGCTAGTAATGTTTTAGAGGTTCTGAAAGAAGTCCTGGATGCCGTCGATACTCAACATCCCGAGGTATATATGTTGATTTTCCATTATCACACATACGTTGTTAGCACCTCAACACTCAACTTGTGTTTGACCCGGCAGTTGAGAAGTGGTTATCTAATAATATGAGTTCCAATTGTTCAGATTAGGAATTGAATTCTTTTGACATTATCTTCCGTGGAAGGAATCCAATATGTGATAGTTATTATGATTGACAAGCTTTTATGTGATCAGTTTTTTTAGTTATTATGAGCTTGTCTTGCCAGGAAGAATTTTATTTTTTGATGTCTAGCTTCTGTCAATTAACCTTTTCTATACATTTTCTGATTATTCCATACTATGATAAAGTTTGACACAATATATAGTGTTCTTTTATAATGTCAGGAAGAAAATGTGTCACAGAATGAAATTTATTTGTTGTTTTCTATATAGAAGTTTTTGTGCTGAGGTTTATTTCATCAAGGATGGTGCTGAAAACATAGAATGAAACATGTAATGAGTTTTCTGATATTTTGTCGTGACCCCCATATAGCTGAAGGAGAATGACACCTCATTTGATTGCCTTTACTTTGTTGTTGTAGGGAGCACAAGATGAGTTTACACTTGATCTTGTGGAGCAGTGTTCGTTCCAGAAGCAACGAGTAATGCATCTTGTGATAACTTCTCGGTATGATTGCTTCTGGGATACATTTTTGCTGTGAGCTAACTGTTAAGCATGTGCACTGTGCCTCTGAAGTATAACTTTTTTATGAAGTACATATACGACCAAGAGCTTTAAATTGTTGTTTTTGGTAAAAGATTCACCGGAGACATTATTTAATAGTGACAACAGTAAATAGATTATTTCGCGAGTATTTATATGGTACTTATGTACGCAATTCAATGAATTTATGTGCTTCTTGTTTGAATATACACAGAGATGAGAAGGTGATATCTCGAGCAATCGAATTGAATGAGCAGCTCCAGAAAGTTCTTACTAGACACGATGCTATCATTTCTATGCCCCCACAAAATGGTTTTATTCGTGAGGAAGCGCGTAGGCCTACATCGACTCCAAGTCATTTTGCTCATGAAGATGCCGATGAGGAGGAGGAAGAGGAGGCTGAACAGCTCTTTCGAAGGTACTACATACACTAATCAATTGATTTTTCTTTTTTGGTGATATAATGTTTCGATGTGCTCACATTTTTTCATTTGATTGGTAGACTACGAAAAGGGAAAGCGTGTGCAAGGCCAGAAGATGAAGAGCAAGTAGCTGAGCGGCCTCCTATGGGTTTGCTGGGATCATCCATTAACCGTCCACTGATACGTCCTGTCTCAGAACCATCACATGAAGCTAGCATACCCGTACCCGTTTCAATTCCACCCCCACCAGCAAAACACGTGGAGAGGGAGAAATTCTTCAAGGAAAAGAAGACAGATGTGTCCGGGCACATGAGGGGCCTCTCCTTACACAGTCGCAATGCCAGCAGTTCTCGCAGTGGAAGTATAGATTTTAGCGACTGAGTCCCTTCTTTCAATTATTTATAGCTAGTATTCATTCGGTGAATATTTAGAGAGGCTTGTTCTCGAGTTAGGCTGGCAATATTCAGAAACTATAATATAGATCTGAGTCTGGTGTTTTTGTTATAGTTTGTAAGCAGATGCTGGTTCTAGTTGATTTTGTGAACAATTGGGCACAGAATAGCCTTCTTTAAGGGATATGGGTTTTTATGAGACACTTCGGTCCATATCTGATGCGTGCTTTTGTTATATTTATGTCTTCAGCACCAAAACAAACTCAGCCAACAAATAGCAATCGATCACATATGGTGCTTTTGTTATATTTATGTCTTCAGCACCAAAACAAACTCAGCCAACAAATAGCAATCGATTACATATGGTGCACACTGGCAGCAAAAAACTCAAACTCTTTATCGATTACATATAGAATCAGGAGAGGGTAGCGTAATGCAGCCCGTTCTTGGTCTGGTAAGAGTAGCTAACCAGTGGGATATGCTTCACCTTTGGACGATCCACAGCTCCCTCTCCTTGTATGCGACCGACCACTTCTTCAGAAACTCGAAGCAGCTCCAATTCTTCCAGTTTGCTGAGGTACTCAACACCACAAGGAGGCGCTCTCAATACCCTGAAGTCCACGAGCTTCATAACCCGAAGGTCAGGCATCACTCCTCGTTCAACAACTATCTCGGTCGTTTCATGAAGACTGCGCAAATACAAGCACTCAAGCTTAACAAAGCCTGTCCGGAAACATAAGGCCTTCCCAGCAAAGGCATTGATGAAACGCAGATCGGTCAAACAAGGAAGCTCCCCGATTTGAGGGAGTGGATCCTCTGTTAATCTAGACCAATGCAAGAACAAGTAGGTCAGGTTCTGAAGTGAAGGTAACCAGTGTGGCACTTTCTCCATTTTCCCACACAAAATCAGAGTCTTCAACAGAGGAGGAGGTGAAGACATTGCTTCTATTCTAAGGAACTTCTCTTCATCACCTACCTTCAAATCTAAGAGTTGAAGCAGCTTCAGTTTCTGGAGTGAAACACACAAGTCATGCTCATCTTCTTCTCTAACATTCGTGATCCCGATCCTTCTGAGTTGTGTCATGTTTCCAATCTGTTTTACAATATCCCCTTCTGCTTCAATGCAGGACATAACTTGCAGCTTCTTCAGGTTACATATCTCTGACGGTGCTCGAGTCCCGTTCAAGTATTTGAAATCACCATACTTCCCATTAAAACGATACATAACTAGGTATCTTAGCTTCCTACACTTTGCAATTCCACTTGGAAGCTTTTCAATGCATGTCCTAGTAATGTCTAAAGTTTCAAGGTTATGTAAGTTTCCTATGGATTTTGGGAGCTCCTTGATATGAGTTCCCTTCAAGTTCAAGTACCTTAAATTAAACAGATATGGCAGCTCACTTGGTACATTAACTATAGGCATGTCCTCCAAATCCAACACCCTCAACAATTTCAATTTTTCTCTTCCTGAGACAGATAAAGAGGCCAAGTCCTTGACGAAGACAAGAAGTGAACGGAGTTGAGACATACCTTTGTAGGATTCGAGCTCGTTATCAATTGTTTGAATCGAGAGACGCCTTGTTTCATTATCTTCAAGTGTCTGCTTTCCATCACAAACAAGAAAAAAGTTCTCCCTTTCTGAAGTTGATAAAGCAAGCTCGCGCATAAGGTCATGCATCTTACAAGCTCCTGGCCTTCCAACTCCATTCATGTGAATCTGAAGCATGTTTCTCGAAACGAGTTCTGAAAGATAGCTTTCTGCAACCTCCTCTGGCGTGACCTTATTAACTTGTTCCACGAATCCTTCTGCAAGCCATAGTTTGGTGAGCCGCTCAGCTTCAATTGAGTAATCTTCCGGGAAAATTGAGCAATACAAGAAGCATTGCTTTAGCCGGTATGGCAAATCATTGAAGCTTAGAACCAAGATCCTCTTTGTCACAACTTCTAGCATCGGATTGCTGTTTAGCTGCCAGCTCAAGTTGTCCAAAACCCTGCTCCACTCGTCTTTTGTTCTTTTTGTAACCATCAAACCCCCCAATGCCACAATTGCAAGAGGAAGGCCCTTGCATCGCCTCACAAGTTCCTGAGCGATAGGCTCGATCTCTGGCGGGCAGGATTTGTTATGATGAGTTGAGAATGCTTTCATGCTGAAAAGGGTCCAAGACTCTGCCTCCAGGAGTGGCTCAATGTGATGAGAATAGCTCGGGACCCCGAAAGAGAAAGAAGCTATATCTTTGTTTCGAGTTGTGATTATGATCCTACTTCCCAAATTGGAGTCCTGAAACACTACCCTCATTTCCATCAAGAGCTTTGCGTCCCAAACATCATCAAGAACCACAAGGTACTTTCTAGTGCTCAAGAAGCTCACAAGCACTGATAACAAGTCCTTGTAGGCCATGGCATTCAAGTCACTAGGGACTGGTTCCTTTGTTGCCCCATAGAACTCCTTAACCAGCCTTTTGAGTAGATCATCCATGACATACGTTTGTGAGACCGTGATCCACGCGTAACACCCAAAACGTCGCTTTACAGTGTCATTGGTGCAGGTTTTGGCAGCAAGCGTGGTCTTCCCCGAACCTCCCATTCCAACTAATGAAATAACAGTCAAGTTTGGGTCTCCGTTCATTAGCCATCCCATCAACACTTGTGTTTCGCCTTCAGTGCCCACGAGATCATCTTTGTTAGTGAAGAGCGACGACTCTCCAAGGTTTTGCAGCCAAGTGCCATCGTTCTGAGAACTTGTACTAGTTCCATTTACTTGTACAACACCATAGCTCTGGTTTCTTTGAGGAATGGCTCTTATGGTTTTGTTGATTGTCTCCAACTTGGTTCCGATTTGATGCCTCACCCAAATGTTCTTTGGGAGGTAGAGAGTTTTGTGAAGGAATCTGGTGAACTTGCCCCCGACTTGCTGGCTGTTGATGTGATAAGCAAATTCGTCAATGATGTGTTCCACTTGATATGAGGCGTTTTTGACTTGTTCCACCCATGTCTTCTCGCCTTGTGTCAAAGCGTTGTGTTTCTGCGCATCGATCAGGAAGGATTGCATTGCTAAGAGCTCCTCCTTGATGGCATTGATTTCGTCGCCAACTCCTCCCAACAAGGAGGCTTCGCTCTCAAGAGCGGAGAATACTCTTCCCACGACGAGGTCTATTGCAGCTGAAGCCATGTTGTTGGAACTCTTTTCTCTTCTCTATCTGCAAAAAACCATCATAAAATCATCAATGTGTTGATAACATATGCCAAAAATGGTATAAATGATGATCATGTCCAAACATCAATACACAAACATCATAGTGAATGATTATGTTAAAGTCTAGTTAAACCTTAAAGCTCAATCGGATAGGTATAGGCCTTAAAATGTTTATCAAGTAGTCATTAGATACATATTCATTAGATGTTGGGCACTTGTATAATTCACATATCTTGCATATGGATTAAGAATATATGAACATGGATGAAATACAAACGAATCACAGACACAAACACGAAAAACAAATCATTAGTCCAAACCCAAAGACCAAAATCTACAATTCTATCCCATACACAGATGATGTTGAAGTTACACAGACAGAGCTAATTTTTCTTGTTATAAAATACTAAAGGAAATAACATGAAAGGTACTAGGTTCCGAGCGATACCTCAGAAACAATTTATCAAACACGTGACATGGTGGACAAGCCAAGAACTTGCCGACATGAAGTGATTGTGAGAATGAAAATGAAGCATAAAATTGACAACTTAAGCAACACCCATTGAAATTAACATGAAATGGAGTGAAATAGACATACAAGAGAGAAGCCGGAGATGGAGACAGTACGTACCTGAACCGATTTCAAATCGTCTATAGTTAACTGCCAAGTCGATCAAATTAAGCTCAGGTTAACTTACAATTCAAGTTTTGAGTCTCGGAGAATCTGCACCTGAAAGTGCAAAGCTTGTTCTGATATCTTGTTTGATAAGGATGAGAAGATGGACTTTTTCTTGAAGATTATTCTTGTTCTTGATTCGATTGAGACTTTTCTAAAGTGGGTGGGTCCATGAGATTAATGCACCCATCCATCTTTGACAAATCCACCAATTTAGGCATACCAAATCCTCTCTACAGAAGCTTTTGTTTGAGCTGTTGACCAGTCTGATATCATATTAAAAACAAACTCAAGATCAAGATATTTCACTGCTTATTTGTGGTGAACACGAACACGAACATGGCCTCTGGAGTTGGGTTGTCCGTTTCAAAAACGCGTATCCCATAAGAGCTTAGTCAAAGAAAACTTAAACAAGAAACCACAGCAATACGTATTTGCATACTGTTACAATCGGATCAACCTAAATCCATAACTATCTTCAGTAAGCAATTTACAGAAGCAAAATTATACTTACATTTCAAGTAAAGAGCTTATGAAACAAGGATTGCTTGCTGGAATGCCCCAAACTGAAAGATTCTTTAGAAAGGCAGCGACATAAAAACAGTGAGAGTACAAGTAAGAATCAGGAGAGGCTTTTCCGATACATCCCATTTGCTGCTTGGCAATAGTAGTAGATTTGTGGGATGTGCTTCACCTTTGGACGATCCACAGCTCCATCTCCATGTATTCGGTCCACAAGTTCTGAACAAACCTTAAATAGCTCCATCTGTTCAAGTTGCGTAAGGTGCTCGATACCACGAGGAAGTGTTTTCAACTCCATGACATTTGTGAGTCCTAGACCATGGAGTTCGGGCATGGCTCCTTTCTCAATCACCATCTCAGTCATTTCAGAGAAATCACGCAAATAAAGACGTTTGAGATTACCAAAACCTTTACCAAAAAATAAGGATTCTCCTGCATAAGCATTGACGAGCAATAGCTCTGCCAAACAAGGAAGTACCCCAATGTGAGGGAGTGGATCATCTGTTAATCTAGACCAGCGCAAATGCAAGCAAGTGAGATTCTCAAGCAAAGGAAACCAATGTGGCACCTTTCTCAGCTTTCCAGCCAAAACAAGATTTTCAAGCAGAGGAGGAGGGGAGACATAGCTTCTATTTCAAGAAACTCTTCTTCATCGACTACCTTCAAATCTATATAGCGAAGCAGCTTCAGTTTCTGGATTGAAACACACAAGTTCATCCCGTCTTCTTCTCTAACATTCGTGATCCCAATACTCCTCAGTTGCTTCATGCTGCCTATTTGTTGTATGATGTCACTTTCAGCCTCGATGCAAGTCAAAACCTGCAACTTCTTCAGCTTCCAAATGTTTGGCGGTGCCCGAGTCCCATGGAAACCTTTGTAATCACCATCCCGTTCTCCAGTACAACGGTACATAACTAGATGTGTCAACTACTTACACTTTGCTATTCCACTTGGAAGTTTCTCAGTTTGTGTGTCCCTAATATCCAAAACTTCAAGGTTACTTAGGTTTCCTATGGATTTTGGGAGCTCCTTGATCGGAGTTCCTCTTAAGTTCAAGTACCTTAGGTTGAAACTTGAATAAATATGGTAGCTCGCTTGGTACCTTATCAATCTGCACATTCTCCAGTTCCAACACTCTCAACAATTTCAATCCAGAAGGCAACATTTCCGAGAAAGATACAGTGGCTAAGTCCTTGACAAAGACGAGAAGTGATCGGAGTTGTGACATACCTTTGTAGGATGTGAGCTCATCGTCACTTATTTGAACTGACAGACGTCGCGTATCATGATCTTCAAGTATTTGCTTGCCATCATAAACAACAACAAAATTCTCCCTTTCTGAAATTGATAGAGCAAGCTCACGCATAAGGTCATGCATCTTACACATATTTGGCTTTCCCGCTCCAGTCTTGGAAACAACTTGAAGCATGCTTCTAGAAACGAGTTCAAAAAGATAGTTCTCTGCAACCTCCTCTGGCCTAACCCGATTAACTTGCTCCACAAATCCTTCTGCTAACCATAGTCTGATAAGCCGATTTCCTCTAATGCAATAATCTCCGGGGAAAATGGAGCAATACAAGAAACACTGCTTAGTCGGTATGACAGGTCATTAAAACTAAGAAGCAAGATCCTCTTTGTCACTGCTTCTAGCATTGGGTTGTTGTTTAGCTGCCAGGGCAAGTTGTCGAGAACCCTGCTCCACTCTTCTTTTGTTCTTTTTGAAGCCATTAAACCTCCTAATGCCACAATTGCAAGAGGAAGGCCTTCACACCGTCCAACAAGTTCTTGAGCTATAGGTTCAATCTCTGGCGGGCAAGACTTGTTATGATGGCTTGAGAATGCTTTCATGCTGAAAAGGGACCAAGATTCTGCCTCTGACAGTGGTTGAATGTGATGAGAATGACTTGGAACCCCGAAAGAAAAAGAACCAGTATCTTCATTTCGAGTTGTGACTATGACCCTACTCCCGAGATGTGAGTTTTGAAACACTGGCGTCATTTCCATCATGAGTTTTGCATCCCAAACATCATCAAGGACTACAAGATACCTTCTGGTCTTCACGTAGTTCACAAGCACATATAACAAGTCCTTGTTGGTCATAGAACTCAAGTCTAGAGGAATTTTTTCCTTCTTTGTCCCATAAAATTCCTTAATCAACTTTCTGAGGAAATCATCTACTAGGTATGTTTGGGAGACAGTAACCCACGCATAACACCCAAAGTATTGCTTTACAGTCTCACTGGTGCAGGTTTTGGCTGCAAGCTGGTCTTCCCGGACCCTCCCATTCCAACTAGGGAAATAAACTTCAATTGGGACTCTCCATCCATTAGCCATACCGTTAACAATTGCCTTTCACTTTCAATCCCCACAAGATGATCTTCATTAATGAAAAGAGAAGACACTTCAAGGTCTTGAACCCAACTCTGTTCATTCTGGGAACTACTATTTCCCTCTACTCGCTTAACACCATACCTCCGGTTTATCTCAGGAATAGCTCTTATGATTTTGTTGATCTTCTGTAACTTGGCTGCGATCTGGCGTCTCACCCAGAGGTCCCTTGGGATGTAAAAAGTTCTGTGGAGAAATGTAGTGAACTGGCCCCCAACTTGCTGGCTGTTAATGTGATAAGTGAACTCATCGATGATATTTTCCACTTGAAATGCAATGTCCCTCACTTGTGCCACCCATGTCTTCTCGCCCTCTGTCAAACCATTCTTTTTCTCCGAATCTATCAGAAAAGATACCATGGCTGACAGCTCCCGTTTGGTTGCATCAATTTCCTCACTGACTCCTCTCGACAAGGAAGCTTCGCTTTCAAAAGCAGAGATCACTCTTCCAAGGATGAGGTCGGTTGAAACTGAAGCCATGATATTATTATGCCTCTATCTACACAAATTCATGGCAGATCATCAGTAAGATGATAACATATATCAAAAACAGCATAAATGATTATCACATTCAAGCTCCGATCTGAAGAGTAATGACAGATATTACATAAGAACAATATTCACTGACACACTTCAATTTGCTATTCCATTCATCGCCAAAACATAGCATTTCAAAGTCTTGTGGAACTATACATCTAAAATGCATGCATAAACAACTAAATATAGTAAAAGGAGTACTCAATTAAGAGCTAGGGTTTGCACCAACTGTGCTAATTCTCCAGAACTCTACAAAATCCTGATGAGTGATCACTTATAGTTCCTTGTTCATTAAAAAAGAGAACATGTCTTGTAGTATTAGAAAACTCAGATCTCCCAATATGGTCACTACCCAGCAATTCAAAAATCAAGTAGGTGTAACAGAGAAGAGGATGGTGACTTACCAGAGAGGGCTAAGAACACAATGTATGCCAAAAAAATTTAAAAATAATGTCAAAATAATTCAGAGAGAAGCCAATGTAGCAATTCCAGAGCTTTGAGGTTGTGGTTGCCACAGTTATGCCTGTCACATTCAAGTAGTCATATGCTCTTATGGAATAACTATTTGTAGTATATAGCAAGGTCAAGACTTGCTTTTTCTGCTTTCGCATTGCATCTATTATCGTCTTCTTTTGCTTTCTGTTAGGGGCCTCAAAGAGAAGCATTACAGCAGGACCCGGAAGCTTGGTGGACAAGCTAAAGAACTTGGCGTGCAAGTTAAGTCAGCAGCCAAGGAACTTGACAAGAAAGCAACAAGGGATCCTGCAATCAATGAGTAATCTAGATATTACCTAATTTATGTTTGAGATTATATTATAGTAATGGGTTTAGGAAAGAATAAGATATGGGATCAGTTTATGATACCATAATATTTGGTTTAGGAAAAGAATAGGATTTGGAATCAATTTAGGATACCGTAGTATCAAGTAAGTAGGAAACCTCATTGGCTATATAAGGCTGTGAGAAGAATAAAGAAATCATCAATTGAAAACCCAACAACTTGTCTACTCGTTATTGAGATTTGGAGTTCTCTCTAAGCAATTCCGTGCAATCATAGGTCGTCGAGGGAAAGGCAAAACGCCTTTCAGCAG
>JAYMSU010000500.1:0-13583 GCA_036897765.1 Erodium chrysanthum | reverse complement strand
AGCAAACGGCCTAGGAAGATGGGGGCTCCCAAGGTGGAGCCGATGACATGTAGACACCTGTAAAATGAAGAGGTCCCCCATGTTGCATGGCCTATGGATTGTGGCATGTTCATGATCAAGCACGTTGAGAACCTCATGTCAAACCAACATTTGCACTCCATTGTGTCGGAGAGTATGCAACTCTTCCAGAACAAGTGGACAGTCGCCATCTGGTACCAACAACATAACCGTTAACTGGATTGATGAACATTGACTTTTTTTTAATGGTTTTTGTTGTTTGGATGGACATGGATGCTTGGTGTAACCTTCTGACTCGCAATGTTAGTATTTTCCTTCTATTTTGGCTAGAGACCTTTTGACCAACATATGGTGTATGTACTGTACCAATTTGTCATCTTCGGTACTGTTTCCCACCCACGTATCGTTTTTCATCGCATGAAATCTGGTATCATCGAGATAGGGTCTCATCGGGCTCAATCGACTACCATCTTTTCCTGTCGGGTGGTATCATAATTCATCTCATTTACAACGGATCTCTTCAGGGTCTATCGCCCTGCACCGATAGGGTCCAATTACGACAAGAATACATGAACACGATAATGTATGATCGACGACGAATCAAGGAAATAGGACCAGGAAGGCATAGGAAGAACCTTTCACATCAAGTGTGACCCACAATTATTGGTTTGGGATGACAAGTAGCTTGGGTAATATGAAAAAAAAGACATAAATTTCAAAGAAATAAAACTATGAGTTATAAAACTGTGAGAGAGACAACACCTAAACATAATATTCAAATTTCCTCATAAAATTGACCTCCGTCGTACATTTGTAGAATGGTTTAGATTAATGTATCATAGATCCATTTGACTTCATCATATGATTATTTTAACCAATATATATGAACCTTGGTTCCACGTAGACGGTTGAGAAAGTATTTTTTTGATGATCGACCTATTGAGTAATGGTCTAGTCTTAGCAATGAAATAGTTTCTATCATTCTATCTTATTTTCACATCCATTGTATTTATGAACATTTATTATAACGTGTTTGTTGAATTCACAAGTCCAACATAATTGTGTGCCCATTTGAGAGAAAAATAAATTCCATGGTGAGGCTCAAAACATAGGAAAAAAACGTGCAAAAGGTTACAAACTCAATAAACCGACCAACGGAAAGTGAGGTGTTCAAATTTTTGTAGCTTAAATTAGTCAGAGGGGTTCTATTAATCTTTTAATTACTTTCATTTAGTTTCAAATTTAGATAAAATAAATTTTCACAAAAATGATTATTAATAATTGTAAATTGTCTGAAATTAAAACGATAAATAGTCTTGGAGATGGTAGGATTTTTATTGAATATTATTTACTTTCATTTAGGATTGTAAACATACATTTATCAAATCACAATTCATCGGTACTTTCATTTAGTTCGAACATTATTGGATAAATTCATGTATAGGATTTTTTAAAAAACAATAAATAATCCGTAACTTGAATTTAGTCAATAAAAATAAACGATTCTATCCTAAAAATGAAATGTAGACGGAAACCAAAGAAGCGGCCCATAGAGACCTTTTTAAGTCCGGAACCCAATAAGAACAAGGCACCAAAGCAAAAGGGGTCAATTGATCGATTAAAACCGGAACAAGGAACTGATAAAAAAAAAAAATCTAGATAGAAACCAAGTCTGCAAGTTAGTTTGGGTATGGAATTGGAATTGGAATTGGAATTGGAGGAGAATATGCCATTGAAGATGTTATGTACTTGAGAGCAGACATTCTCAGATGCCATTGTCGGTCTAAGGCTTACCCATATAAATCCTCCACCATTTCCTTTACTCTTACTTGCCTGCACATGCACGCTTTCTCTTCCCCTCAATTCCCAGGTACTTTCTCCATCTCCTCCCTCAATTTCCATTCACTTGATTTTGATTTTCTCATGTGGGTTTCTATGGAACTCTGTTGGGTTTTCGTTTTTATCGTTAAAACCCAAGTCTTTCTGGTCGGTGGGTCTTCGCTGTGATTCGGGTGCTCCCCTTTCGAGAAGCAAGAGCATCAATTAGGGTTTTGATTTTCCATACTTTGATTTTGGTCAATACATGGATACTTTACCTTTTCACTTTTAAACGGATTTAATCTTGATTTTTTTAAAAAAGGAAGAAACAAGCTTGCCCGATTGCATGGCTGATGTTAGTGTATACGAATATATGTAAAAGCAAAAAACAATATGCCCAGATGATGAATGGTATGCATATTCGTTCAATTATTTTTATTGTAAATAAATGTGTTCTGGGAATCTTTTGATTGCTTGCTCTTACTGTTCAATTCGTGCAAGTAAATGATTAACTTGCTGTTATGGTAGCTTGAAGTAACTGCTTGGACATTTTGGGGCTGAAATAGTAATATGGCCTTACTTCATGTTGCTATGCATTCCATGGTTTTTATGTGTCATTGTTTTCTTGTGGTTTTTATTGCTATTTGAGGATGAAAACTGGATGGCATTGTTGATAGATTTGACCTTTTTGGTAGAATAACTAGAAATGGAAAAAGAATGGAGAGGTCAACATTTCTTCCCTTGCCTCTTCTTCTGGAAGAGAACTCTTAGGAATGATTTTATTTCACATATTGGGTCACAACATTGACTAGAAGTAGGTTACTGTGCTATATATTCATTCATGGTTGCATCTCTTTGTTCCATATTCAGGAGCTGAGAGACCTTTTTAGTTTTGAATAGAGTTGTGATGATACACTTCTTCCCTGCCAGGCCTTCTTCTATTGATCACCCAAGTTGTTTCACACTCTACTCTTAGTTAGCTATGATTTTTTTTTTTTTTTTGCATTAATAGTTTTTATCTGAATTTGCACTCAGGATTCGGTAGCTGGTTTCTATATTTGTTTTGGGACTGTCAAAGTGGCACTTGCTTACAAGAATTCGAATAAAGTGAAGTGACCTGAGCTACTATAGGACGGCTCAATGGGCTCTGATAGGTTGCTAGGTTCGTTCAAAATGGAGAAGATATTTGCTCATAGATATCCTTACCCACATGAGCATTCACGTCATGCCATAATTGCTGTGGTAGTGGGTTGTCTCTTCTTTATCTCATCCGACAACATGCATACTCTTATTGAGAAGTTGGACAACAATGTGAAGTGGTGGTCTATGTATGCGTGTTTACTTGGTTTCTTTTATTTCTTTTCTTCTCCGTTCATCGGGAAGAAACTCAAACCTAGCTATTCAAACTTCAGTCGGTGGTAAGGGCATAACCTTTATTAATTGGACACATAGACTTTTTGTGGGGCGAAGGACTAGGAAGAGCCAAATGGTATAAGTAACACCTCAAATTTTCTAATGCAGGTATATAGCTTGGATTTTAGTTGCAGCTCTGTATCATCTTCCTAGTTTCCAGTCAATGGGATTGGACTTGAGGATGAACCTGTCACTGTTTTTGACAATATATATCTCTTCTATTCTGTTTCTTCTTGTTTTTCACATCATATTTCTTGGCCTTTGGTACCTCGGTCTTGTGTCTCGTGTGGCTGGTAAAAGGCCAGAGGTGCTGACTATTCTCCAAAATTGTGCTGTAAGTTCATTGTGACATCATATTATATTCAAACATTCCTGGTCCTTTTCTTTTATTGCAAACATTTTCTCTTGCTATAATGCTTTAATTCTTTGAACAGGTTCTTAGTATAGCTTGCTGCATATTTTATAGTCACTGTGGTAACCGTGCTTGTATGAGTAAGAAAACGCTTGATCGAAAATACTCTGCTTGGTTTTCTTTTTGGAATAAAGAAGAAAGGAACACATTACTTGCAAAGTTGATTCGGATGAATGAATTGAAAGATCAGGTCTGTTCTTCTTGGTTTGCTCCGGTCGGGTCTGCCAGTGATTATCCACTTCTGTCAAAGTGGGTCATTTATGGGGAGGTATGATGGAGGCAATTGTAGTCTTATTATGTTATCCAATATTCCCATATTGTCACCTCGGGTCTTACGTTGATTGTATCCTTATATGTACCATTTTTTCTTCTCTCAGTTAGGTTGCAGTGACTCATTCCCGGGTACATCAGATGAAATATCTCCAATATACTCATTATGGGCCACATTTATAGGCCTTTACATGGCCAATTATGTGGTTGAAAGGTCAACCGGGTAAGTTGTAGAATATAGCTACTTATTCATGTAGAAGGTAGTGTTTAGTTGATAGTTTTGTGACAGCATCATTTTGGATCTGATGATATAATGCTGGGTGGGGTGTTATATGTTAAGACTAAATAACACTGTCAATTGTTGTGAAAAGCTAGTCTACTTCTGGTCTATGTTTTTTTCACTGCATCAGTGGGGTTTCCATGTTCATCTTTTCTTTTTCTAATTGTAGAAATTTATATATAACTGTTCATTCATTTGTTCTGCTGAAAAAATTGAAGGGTGTAGGAGTGGGGTGTATTCTGTATTCATTAGCTTATGTCTGAATGGTATAAGTTTGGTATAATTTGATTTAACCATGAGTTGTATCTATCAACATCTTTCATATTGTGACTAGCCCCACTATGAGTCGACACAAGGGGCATCTTAACTCTCTGGAAATATTGGTGTTTCATCTCATATGGCATCGTGGTGAGTGCTGGGGCTATGAACCTTGCCTATGGAAGTTTGAATTGACATTCTTGGGTTGATGATATACATTTAGTAATTTTGACCGTCTCTGGATGTTCATTTTTTTGGGTATTAGCCAAACAATAGTAGTTTTATGACACACTTAATTATGCTGTGAAGTGTGATTCTTATCAATATGACTAAATTGCATATCTTCTTTCTCTGTTCATTGATGTCTGATAAAATGATAGGTGGGCTCTTTCTCATCCACTGTCGGTAGAGGAATATGAGAAGTTTAAGAAGAAGCAGATGAAGCCTGATTTCTTGGATATGGTTCCTTGGTATTCAGGGTACATGTTTTTCTACTCCTTGCATAGTTTTTTTTTTTTTTCTGGAGATGGGGGGACGGTTTTATAGTGAAACTTAATGAATTATTATAAATCCTGACCTTGCTGGTGATAATGATGCAGAACATCAGCTGATTTGTTCAAGACAGTTTTTGATCTCCTTGTTTCAGTGACTGTGTTTGTTGGCCGTTTTGACATGCGCATGATGCAGGTGGGGATCTCATACTCTACATTTTGCGTTCATTGAGATGTTGTCTGTGATGTAATGTTCTTATAGAATAATAGCTGAAGTTATTTATTTATTTCTATCCATCATTATTCCTTTGGCACCCTTTTATGTTTTTAACAAGTAAAGCATAATCTTCTTGGTATCTTGTTTTTTTTATTGATGTTTTATTTCAAGTGCTAGTGTTAGGGCCATATTAAGTTCTAATGAAATATTAAGACAATAATGTAAGCTCATGTACAAATTTTGACACTCCTTTGTAGTCTATTAAGTATGGCTAATGCTTTTATGCAGTAACTTTACTGATTTCATCTATCTTCATATTTTGTCTTTTCCTGATTATCATCAGGCAGCAATGAGCAAAACTCATGATGGAGCTGAAGAAGCTGATCTTTTGTACGACCATTTTAGTGAAAAGAAAGATTTTTGGTTTGACTTCATGGCTGATACTGGTGATGGCGGGAACTCATCTTATTCTGTGGCAAAACTTCTCGCTCAGCCTTCCATTGAGCTGATTGAAGATGACTCTAAGCTCACCCTACCACGTGCAAACTTGCTACTTATTGGAGGGGATCTTGCGTAAGTTCAGCATTCTCTAAGATCATATGTACAATTTGAAGATTTAGTTCATCCCACAAATTTATGTACATGTATATTTTTGTTTTCTATATCTATTATAGTTTTGTATTTACTTTTAATTCTTGTAAGATATATTCTTCTATTTGTTTAGTTATGTATTTTTGCTCCTATGATCATATAGGTATCCAAATCCTTCGTCGTTCACATATTTAAGGCGTTTCTTTTGTCCTTTTGAGTATGCCCTCCAGCCTCCTCCGTGGTTTAAAGAAGAACATATAGCTGTAAACAAGCCAGAGCTTCCCCCAGGGGTTACAGAACTGAAAAAATATGATGGGCCTCAGACTTTTGTAATTCCTGGAAACCATGGTATATTCCGTACCATAATCATCATTTTGTTGGAATTATTATTTATGAGTTCGCTATGCATAGGTCCTCGACATTTGTCACTTCACTTGTCAATATATCATGCAATAATCTTTTTGGGGTTTACAGATTGGTTTGATGGTCTTCATACTTATATGAGGTTCATATGCCATAAGAGCTGGTTGGGTGGATGGTTCATGCCTCAGAAAAAGAGTTACTTTGCTTTGCAACTCCCTAAAGGATGGTGGGTGTTTGGACTTGATCTGGCACTCCATGGCGATATTGATGTCTATCAGTTCAAGTTCTTTTCAGAATTGTCAAAGAATAAGGTACTTTTCTTGGGGTTGCTTGTATGATAATAGAAAATAATGTGGCAATTTTGCTATTGGTTTGAAGTGGAAGAGCTGCACTATTCTTTTCTGACAGTGTTCGATTCAGGTTGGAGAACATGACTCTGTGATCATTATGACACATGAACCCAGTTGGCTTCTTGATAGTTACTGGAATTGTAGTTCTGGAATGAACATCAAACACCTTATATGCGATTATCTCAGTGGAAGATGTAAGCTTCGAGTGGCTGGTGACTTGCATCATTATATGCGCCATTCCTATGTTCCATCGGATAAGCCAGCTCATGTGCAGCATTTACTTGTAAATGGTTGTGGTGGGGCCTTTTTACACCCTACCCATGTCTTCAGTAATTTTAATGGATATTATGGAACTCCCTATGAGAGAAAGGCTGCGTATCCTTCTATTGAAGATTCAAGCAGGGTAACTTAAACTCTTGAATTTACTGGTTTCACTCTTGTTATAATGAAAATTTACTTTTTTTTTTTTTGCATGAGGCAATAATTTCTTGGTATCTTGATGTAGATTGCATTGGGAAACATTTTGAAGTTTCGGAAGAAGAATTGGCAGTTCGATTTTATTGGAGGCATCATATACTTTTTGTTGGTTTTTTCTATGTTCCCACAGGTGAGTCTGTATTTTAGTTTGACCCAATGTTCTTTTGAGGCTAATTTCAATCAACCACTTGGATCATGGTTGAATTATGCTTTTCAGTGGTTGTACTATACTGAAAGATGACTTCCCTTTTTCCTTGGTTCTAGTGTAAGCTTGATCACATCCTGCAAGATGATTCATTTTCTGGTCATTTGGGAAGTTTCTTCAGTACAGTGTGGGATGCATTTATCTACATGCTAGAACATTCTTATGTGTCTTTAGCAGCTACCATGGTGTTGCTCATTGCAGCTATAACATTTGTTCCCTCTAAAGTGTCAAAGAAGAAACAAGTGCTGATTGGAGGCCTTCACGTTGCTTCCCATCTAGCCGCAGCACTCATTCTCATGTTGCTTTTGGAATTGGGCATTGAAACATGCATCCGACATAATTTATTAGCAACTTCAGGTGAGTTTCTCTTTTGTTATATGACTTCCTTGTTTGTATGATTGTGTTCAATGATCTTGGGGGTGTATCCTAAACAGTTGTTGGCATTCTAAGAACTACTCAAGTGATTGGGTTACTAATGATTTTGCCTTTCAGGATATCACTCTCTATATCAATGGTACAGATCAGTGGAGAATGAGCACTTCCCTGATCCAACCGGACTTCGAGCTCGTATGGAACAATGGTCATTTGGCCTTTATCCTGCGTGCATCAAGTATCTCATGTCTGCTTTTGACATTCCAGAGGTGAACATACTCATTTTGTAGATTTGATTCTTCGTACTGTACCTTTCTTTTTAATTGAAAGTTTAAATAATACTATGATGATCAGGTGATGGCTGTTACCCGAAGCAAAATTTGCAAGGGAGGAATGGAGTCACTATCTCGAGGGGGCGCTGTGATTTATTATGCTGCTGTCTTCCTCTATTTTTGGGTCTTTTCAACTCCTGTGGTCTCCTTGGTGTTTGGAAGCTACTTGTACATTTGCATTAACTGGCTTCACATGCACTTCGATGAAGCCTTCTCTTCACTCCGCATTGCTAATTACAAGTCTTTTACGCGTTTTCACATTAAAGATAATGGCGACCTTGAAGTTTTCACCCTTGCCGTTGATAAGGTTAGAGACCGTACTCGCCTCTTCTTTGTTTGTATTTCTAGGTGGGTTTTGATGACTGAATGACCTGGGACTGTGGAAGGGCATGGTAGACGTATTTATCATCTACATTTCTTTCTTCTGACAATATAATGGAAGTTTTATTTTTAGACCTGCAATGTGGACTGCTGCTAGATTCTGCTCGATAACATTTATTTATCATCATTTGCAGGTCCCGAAGGAGTGGAAGCTTGATCCTGCATGGGATGCTGAGCTGAAGCAACCACCACAGTTGAGCCATGATAGAAAAGCCCCCAGCAAATGGAGTGCAGCTATACATTCGCAGGATCCTCTAAGTACTGTTAGGATTGTTGACCAATTTTTAATTCCACAAACTCAGAAACCTGATATTGGTTCGGGTAATGGATCAGTGATTATCTGACTAAGAGCTTTTCATGAATTGTAACATCATTGTAATCCTTCACTTCCTGGAAAGCACTTGGTATTCAGGAAAGAATAGAAAGAAATAGTATATTTTAGATAGTTATATTGTATGCTTCGCATCTTGAACCTCTTAAAGCTTTTTGTGGAAAAACCATAGAATGAATAGAGGATTGTGATCTTTAACATCCTGGGTCTGTCAATATAATCACGTGACTGCATGGCATAATTTCTCATTTTCATTGCCAAAAATAATACGAACTAACATTAATTGTTGTTCCAAGATCATTTGAGCAGGTAAGTAAGCAGGGGAAGACAAGCCACTAAAGGAACATGCCAAAGACTAGTAAGTTGCTACATAATGTTGGTTGGGGTTCATTAACTGATATTAATTCTGTAGTCCAAATTTAGGTTTTTGGTATAGAAGTAACACTTATTGAAGTATATTATGTTGGTTGATTTTGCTCTTATAGAGGTTTCTTCTTTTTCATACTGACAATCTGAAGATGAAAATAATGCATGGTTAGCATATTTGCTTAGCGTAATACCTTATAAAACTGATATGAGGATATGTGCTGATGATGTTGAGACATACTGAGATATACTAATTGGGTCTTATTAGGTAGGAATGACAACTTTTCATTATCATTCATCGATAGAAGGAAAGAACAAGGGAAAGGGCTGCAGCATCAGGTAAGCTTCATTCTTGGCAACACATCTATTTATCTTCATGCTCTAAATCCAATGCGAAGCAACAGTTAGTAATCTGATTGGAGGAACCTTGCATATGGTGTTTCTATAATTTCTTCCAGTATATCATCCCAGTTCTTAACTTGCTCTCCTAATGGCTTGCTATGTATCTTGATCTGATTGCTTTTTAGATCTTCATATGGCAACCATAGAAACTCCTGGACTTCATTTAGTTTCTGCAGAAGAAAATTTTGATCCCCCATGTTTTTCGACATGTAAGTAAACATTCCATATAAATGTTATACTAGTAATTTAGTATCGAACTCTTACCGTCCGATTGTTTATAAGATCCTCATAGTAAAGAATTATGTGGCGAGGGCTCTTGAAGTATTCTATTGCCTTAGCAACCAAGTCCTCTGCTTGCTTCAGGTCGGATATTAGTGAGGTAGCATTCACAGTAGGCTTGTATTCTGCAAGTATCTGAGCCTACATGCCATTTTTATGCATTAGCTTGCAATCTCAGAGGACAATTCTAAGAGGCAGGGGTAGAGATAAACCTCTTCTGGGGTATGCACATGAGATTTGTGTGTTCCATTAAGCAATTTAACATCCTTGTCATAGGAGTTAGCAAGCACTGATACCATTCTCCTGAGCAGATTCCTTCTAAAGAGAAATATTGCAGAAATACCTTTCTTGTGGAAGTAGTTCACTATTTCCTTGTGATGATCCATCAAACCCTGCAGGAGGATATGCAAGCTTCATAAGAATAAGATAGCTTAGTATAGTTAGTTCATGGCCTGAGTTTCTGTTATGCTACATACTTGATTAAGCATCCATTTGAAGCCAACTGCAGCCAAGCAGCCGTTCTTGGAAGCACTACTGGACCAGTCTAGATTATACACTTTGTCCAGTGTGTGTAGGATTGTAGAGATATTCTTCCTCCTGTCTGCAACTGTGAAAATCTCTCCATTTGAGCTTATATTAGTATGACTGTTCAACAATGTCTCGAACCATCCACTACCAGATCTCTGCATAGACAAGATAGCAAAGAACCGAACAGGATTTCGGGCACACTCTTCCCTATAGAAATGTGAAAGGATGTTAGTTTCCTCCAGATGATTAGCTTGATCCAAACTAACTAGGCAAGGCAAAGCTTGTTCACCTGCTGTAAGTGTTGGGTTTTGGGTAATGCACATAGGCGGGGTCTTCCCGATATTCAATGTTAGAGGAAATAGTTTGATGCCTGTGAGTTGTGTTGACCGTGTATTCTCCTTTTGTGTTGAAACTCAGCTGCTTCAAACAGATTGAGCAGATATAGAGGACTGATACCATGGCAAAAAGAATCAGTGGCGTCCTTGGCAGAAATGGAGGTTTCTTCCGGATCTGTCGTGGTAATTTGTCAAGCAAGGTGAGAATTATAAGGTAACAATGCATAGTATGAAAAGATTATTGAAAGTGACACAACACAAACATACCACAAACCTTGTTGAATCTGCCACAGATATGTTGAGCCATGCTTTGATGTTTGTTTCTCTAGTTTCAGATGAAAAGAAAAGATCTAATGTTAGAAACTTAAGTTCTGTTGTTTGAGGTTTTTTTCTTGTAAAGAACGACATAATTTACATCTCTTTTTTTGTCTTCACATCTTAATATATTCCAGATGGGTTTTGATATCATTTCAAGCCCTTTATACATAGCATATTGTTTCATTTGGGTTTTAAGTTGGTATCCATTTCAATTTTGGATGTAGGTTTGGCTCTACTGTGATTTTTCTATGTCTCCCACCATGAAATGACAAAGCTCTGCATTATAATTTTGTCAAGGGCATTGTAACAATCACCATATTGTTTAATGTGCGGAGAACACTATGATGCAAAACTCGACTATTTTGCAGATGATCCCCACCCATCCAATGTATGAAAACATCGAGTACCCCTCTCCGATGATTTTATGATACTTTTACATGCACCTGGTTGCAGCAGGAAGAGAGAGAGAGAGAGAGAAACTGAGTTATCTACTAGGGCTGGTGCAGACAAGCACTCTTTAGTAAGAGGTCCCCATGAGTCTAATCCTAGTTTTTTCTCTGCTTCTTGAGGGACAGGGTGGGTTAGCAAAAAAGAAAAACTCTATTGGGTATCCTTTGATGTGTGCAACTTTACATACCCAGATTCCACAGTAAGGAAAGTTGTTACCAGCCATTTTAATCTTTAGAAATGTTTGCTTTCTGCAACTTATGTATACATTTAAAAGCATTCCATCATTTCTCGATGCAGACGATGGTCCATTCTTCAACGCTACAGAATGATGGTTCATTATCCAACTTTGTAAAAGTACACTTCTCTGTCTATCAGCCGAATACTCATGAATTTGAATTGTCATCCTATATTTAGTAAACATGTGACCAGGGTTCTAGATATCAGGCTAGGCTCCCGCCTCGGCGCCAAAAACAACCTTGTCGATCACGATCAAAGCATCCCACGATATACACGATCTAGACGATTACAATATTTAGACATCAAAATCTCTAATTCGATCTTTGTGGGAACCAGTAAAGAAGGTCTCAGTTGGTTTTCTAGTTACTCGAAGCTGGCTAGAGGACACACTAAGTACAAACAACTCGAGTTCGTTCTATTCGACCATACCCGATTGGCTTATGAGCTTTAATTTTTTTAATCTTTTTTTGCCCGTCAACATTTTGATGCGACCCTTCACCTTCTAGTATGCGCTGACATTTCTTTAAGGACTCTTTACAAGCCAATGCCCCTTGTCCTCAACGTTTGCACGTTCATGTTTTGGCTTGATCAGCGACTAATGTTTAAATCTTTGGGTTTATGTGGAGGATAGATACTTCCCCCTCAACATCGACAACAACCATCTGGTGGTTGTTCACTTGTCGATTCTAATTTAGAGTTCTCGGTGTATGATTTTGACATTAGATGCACCATACAACAAAGTTGGTGTTTGCACATTACAACTGATTAATGAATATAATGAATAAAAATTAGTTTATATTTGTACATTACATTTTGTCGAAACACATCAGATGCCATTTTACACATAATGAATTCGATGAATTTTGGTGTTGTTCGACATTCTGATGCAAACTAAGAACACGAAAACACCATACAACGAATACAAATATACAAAAATCAACTCTCTAGTCATTCATAAAACACGAATTTTGAAGGAAAAAAAAGCCCGCTTATTTCTTCGCCTCCACCAAAAACTTCTTTAGGAGAGTAAGTGTCTGAAAAGTATGTCCATCATAAAATATTAAAACGTCAGAATAGATGGTCACTGTTGGTATAAAAACAAGAGAGACTCATCTTTTTTCCGACAGAAAGATGCCATCTTGAGTTGAGACCCTTTATAGATTATCTACATTTTTGCATACATTTCATGCAACTTACGTGAAATGGGTACATACTACATAATTAAACGGGCGGAGCCCTATACCTCCACATCCATGTTTTATTCAACATTTATATATCACAAAGAACTATGAATATTTAATTGCTTTTAGGGTAAACAATAATATGGGCAGAAGTTACGAGGAGTGGTTTATTTTCTTGATAATCGAGGAAAATATGGATCTAAAGTTGGATGAATCTGGTTTCATTAACACAACTGACTCGTAATAATAAGGTAAATTTATAAGCAAGTAATTACGTGTTAATAATGCCTTTTAAGAAATTGGGATTTATGAAACTCTTATGTTTTAATATGATTTATCTGTCTTGATGATAAGAGTGCCCGTAATTTCGCCATTATAATCCACTCATTATAATCAGTAATAAGAGAATCAACTCAACATGGTAAGTAAAAACAAATAAAATCTGTTGGACAAATAACATTCATTTCAGCGAGATCAAAATCCAAATACGTGTTTAGATTCATTTTTGGATTAGGATTTAGGATCAGTAACTTTAAGAAATAGAAAAAATGTTTCCGTAACTGTCACATTGGCTTTATCATCCACATTTCAGGTACCTAGACCATTGGTCCCATTATATTTAATGCTCAACAATATTTTCATCCCTATAAATACATAGTAACATATAATTCAGCAAATCACAACACATAGAACACAATGGCATCTGCAAATCTGGAGTCCTTTCCTCCCCAATTTCGCCACCCGAGAAACGTGACCGCGTCGATGAGTCCTCCGGCGAGTTTAAGTTTAGGAGACGACGGGGAGGGTCTACCGGAGATGGACCTGGGGCAGCTCGACTTGGAGAAGCTGAGGGGGGCTTGTGCCGAGTGGGGAGTTTTCCGGTTGGGGAACCATGGGATACCGACACA
>JAYMSU010000499.1:0-13598 GCA_036897765.1 Erodium chrysanthum | reverse complement strand
TGTCCCTCCCGATTAATCGGAGTTAAGGTTTTGTACGCTTACATCGCGGTTTGTCCTCCAGCGGCATGATTTTTTTTTTGCGTCAGCGAGTACCTTTTGTTTTGAGGTCTGATCGTTTGGTTGGCCCGGGACTCTCTAGTCTGGTATGACCACACATGGTCAGTGCAATTTTTGCCGTTAGGACTAGTCTCTTTGTTTCTGCGGTTTTTCCGCTTAATGAAGATTTGCTTTCTCTAGAAAAAAACTATCTATTTTTTTGTATTTTAAAAAAATGATTCAACAGTTCAACATGGCATTTCAGAAGAAAACAACGGTTCAACATAGTTGTATAAAGGGGAATAGAATTACAAAAAAAAATCGTCTCGACCGCTATGTCTCCTCTTATCGTATCGTTATAATCGAGTTTGGTAAAGTGTTCTATAACCTTTTCCAGCATGGTGAAGCGTGTCTGGTAGAAGTAACTTGCCTCTTTTTCATAGTCTTCAAGGACCAAAATCGGTCTTTATTTTTGTCGTATCATAATATCTGATTTAGATTGATTGAGAACCTGACTTGGTGTGGATATCTCAGTGTTGACCTCGTCAAGACCCCAATTAACGCGATGACGAGTTTTCTGCCTTTGATAGACGTGTGACTATCGGGTTCAAACATATCGTCTCGACTATAAGGAGTGGAGGAGACACTTTGTTGGATGAGTGACTCAAGTGACAGTCTGCGTGTTACGTTTGTTTCCTCCGTTATTTGTTTGGAAAACGTCTGGTGGCTTGAGTTTACTCCCTTCAGAGATCATGTATACTATACTAACAAATCAACCTAAACTACGACTCACTGAAACAGACAACACAAGTAAATAGAGCCTGTAAGCATCAAAATGGATGTATCCTTTTTTGTCTTTTCAACATATCCGAGATGTTCAAAATAGCATTTTTACTGAAAAATAATATAGATGAGATTCTATAAGATTGTCTTTCATACTTGAAAAGTTCGTCATCATAAGTAGGAGTAATGTTCTTGAAAAATAATAAGATGTATTTTCCGCATTATTAACCCGCATAGCATTTGATAGGTTAAAAGATATGGGTGAGATAGCAAATCGATTTCGATCAATAATCAAATATGTTAGACAATCTTTTTTTAAGGATATTAGACAATCTTAATTAAGGTTTAACGAGTTGAAGATTTTTGAATTCGATAAAATAATAAGTAAAATATTGTTAGTTACTAGTTTCTCTACATGATAGAACTTTAAGTCTACGATGTTAGATGTCGCTAACAAAATAGAGATTTTGAGAGAGATGATGGGGTCAAACCTTTTATTTAATGTTGATGTTGGAAGGAGAACAAATTGCCTTAAGACGGTGATTGTGATTGTGTCAAACATTTTGTTACTTTCTGGTAACATTTTGTGAGCTCACCAAAGGAGTTTCAAGTTCTTAGTATATCACATCTAACTCTTTATATTGCTACAAGCAACATAATTGTCAAGATGATCTTCCTTTCCTCCATTTCGCAAGCTAACCATATCTTCTAAATCCGATTTTTCTTTACTAAACACATTTCAACAAATAAGAACAATTTGAAGAGTAGAGTATTTCAGTTATCAATACGCTTATATCAAATTTATCTATATCAACTTGACGACTCTTCTAATAAAATGGCTCATGACAAATAAATAGGATGATGACGTTCATGACGAATGTTTTGTAGAGACCTCGACATTAAGCTAGGAATCCACGAAAAGGAATGAAGCTCAAGCACAAAAATATATAGAGAGAAATGTTGGAAAGATAAACTCAATCATTTTATATAATCACAAAATAAAATATGTTGTGCTAAAAATGTATGAAGATAAGGGTAATGAAACAAAAGCTAAAAAAATGTCAATTATGATTCACTTGATGAATACAAGAGTAAAGTTAATCTCCAAAAAAAAAAGAATCGAATGAGAGGTTATAACCTTTAATTAAAACAGACTAAATTACAAGGAAAACTTCACAAAATAACTGTGTGGTAATGAAGATTATCAGAATACGGTAGTTCTTTTATATTTTGTATCAAACTAGTATCTTTAAGGTGCACCGTTAGTTAAAATTAACGGAAAAAGGTGACACATACCACCTTTACTTCCCGAAATTACCAAAATTGCCCTTGAAGCCATATACCCTCTCAACCCCAAATCCCACTCACTAACCTTAAATCCTCAACCCCAAACTCTATGACCTCTAACTCTAAACCCCTCAACACCGAGCTTCGATGAACTCCAACTTACTCTATTCTCCTTGGAACACTCTATCCAGCTTATCTCCCACTTGTTCAACGACCCTTCTCTTTGCTGTTATTGTTGTGGAGGTATGAGAGGTGATGTACCCTTTACAAGGACACTTGACTCTAGGATGTCAATGACAGCGGACGGAATCCCGGATACACATTTAATAAATCAACTGGGTTAAGAATGATTGGAGCCTAGAGTCCAATTCATTTACATGCACAGAGTTTTAGACTGAAACTAGACAAATATTTGTGAGAGTCGAAGGCACGTCGAGTTGTTTAAAATGCATTTATTTATTATTAAACAACGCTTGTTTTTAATTAATCTTTGAAATATGGAGTAACCTGCACCGTTAAACTTGTAAAGTAACACATGTCAGCATCTAGAGCTATAGTGAGTAGATGAGGAATTGGGGCACCGGAGTGTAGAGGATACCGATCAAAATTAAGTCAAAAGGAAAATAAAAAGATTAGTCAACGGAAAGTAATGGCTATTCGGCCGAATAAAAGTGGGAAATTGATTTCCTCATAGCATTCGCCCAAACCAAACTCGGTCGAACCAGCCCATTTTCTCACTCCGTCTTCTTCATCAAGCCCACTCACTCTCTCTCCTCTGCACAGGCAAGAGTCGTGCTCACTGCTCGCCAAGCAAGAGACCGTCCCCGGCGCCATATTCGCCGACGACAGCTTCATCGCAAGTGTTTGATTGGTTTGACAGGTATTGAAATCTGCTTCTCCTTTTTTTAATTTGCATATCGTTGCGAGTTCGAAGAGGAATCTCAGCGAAGCTTATCGGTAATCATTTGTGTGAATTGGGGGTAGGTTATGGGTTGTGTGTGAGAGCAATTGGTATCTATGGATTTCGGGGAAATTGCAGGTTCGAGTGTTTGAATCTGAACGAAATTCAGTTTAGATCTCTACTTTGGTTGTAATATTGTCAGTTCCGTTGAAATATATGGATCATAGTTCTGAGAATTTTGAAGGGATGGAAGAATGGGTTGTTGAAATAATCATCTACTTCTTGATTTCCGTATTGTAAATTTCAAATTCAGATGATATCCTTGGTTGAACTTCCTTCATCAAATATTATCAGTGTGTGTCTCTCTATACTGGTGATTTTAGGGATAGTGGACCCTTTAGCCTTGTTTTTTTTTACCTCTATATTTTTCATATAAACCATTTCATCATGTTCTGCTCCAGGGATAGTAACTGCAAATACATAATAGAAACGGAACACAGCCCAATACTTCATGTCAGTATGTGTCATGCATGATGCATCGATTAATTGACATACAATGGACTTAAATTTTTTTGTGTAAATTTGATGGGTGACTTATTATTTGCTGTCTTCCTTACTTACAGTTGTTACATTAGGTGTTTTTGCAATGCACCGTGTTGGTAGTGCTGGAAACACAGCTAATTCGACTCGCCCTCGCAAGGAAAAGAGGTTGACATATGTGCTAAGTGATGCTGATGACTCAAAGGTTAGTAAAATTTTAGAAGGTTGTTCTCTCTCGTCCATAGATATTGAGCATATGAATCATCTTATTGGTTTGGCGTGGTGCTGTGAAAGGAGGTTATGCATTTCCTATGATATGATTGAAATATGTCTTTCAAATTTGTTTAAGGGTGCTTATGTGTTGGTTGACTTTTCTTTCCATTTCTGTCCAACTGCAATGCTTCTGATAACTCTAAATCCCTCTTAATATGTGTATTGAACATGTAAACTGTGCTGATCTCATTTTCATTATTATATATTGCTTAGAGTGAAGTTGATTTTATCAATTGGCGGTTCATTGGTTATTCCGCGTAAGCATAATCTATTTTCTCTTTTTCTATGTCCAAATTAATCATAGAAATATTCTCAAGTATAATGATTACATGGCAATTTAATCTCCCTTGTATTTTCCAGCAAATTTGAGTTGGAACCTGGTGCTATACCAGACCACTTTATCATGAGAAGTGTCGGTGTGATACTATTGTTGCTTTATATGGATGAAGTTTATGCCTTGTGCATTGTGATATGTGATGCCATTTGTTTGTTTGTATGCATGCCATTATTCAGTTCTGCATGGCTGTTTCCAATTCACTACCCTGTACAAAGTGTAATGAAAGAAGATACCACCTCTTTCCCGCTTATTAGATTTTTCCCTGCTGTTAGTAAGTACGTGAGTTCATGATCCTTATGCTGGTTTTGGGCATTGCCTATTTGCAGCACTGTGCAGGTGTAAATTGTTTGGCTGTATCCAAGTCTTCAACATCTGATGGATGCGATTACCTTTTTACTGGGAGTCGTGATGGCAAACTCAAGCGTTGGTCAATAGCTGAAAATGAAGCTACATGCTCTGCTACTTTTGAGTCACATGTTGATTGGGTAACCTTTTCATCCGCACACTTTACTGTTCTGTATTTTCTAATGTACACGTTTATTGTGCACGTGGCAGTCATATGCTTTGTTTCTGGTTTAAAAGTTAAGTTGAAAATTTTCCACTTGGATGTTTTCTGGTAAATTAACATTGAACCTGAACAGCAAGGTAGGAAGCAGAAAAACAGCGTCACACATGCCTGATATTGTAGTGATACTTCTGAAAGTGCATTTAGCTCTCTTTCTTAATCATCCATAGGATTATATATTCTATTTCACTGCATACAGCAATTATATTAATGAGGATGAATGCCTCTGGCTTTGCAGGTTAATGATGCTGTCCTTGCAGGTGATAATACACTTGTTTCCTGCTCTTCAGACGCTACCCTCAAGGTTATTTATCCAACTACTTGGCTTTGTGGTTTAAGTTTTATATTTGTTTGCTTTCTTGTTGGTTCAGTGGCTTATTACTTTGTTCTTTTGATACACTAGACATGGAACTACCTGTCTGATGGCACTTGTACAAGGACTCTTCGTCAACATACAGACTATGTCACCTGTCTCTCTGCTGCAAAAAGAAATGTAACTTCTTTGTTAAAAATATTTAATTAATGTCCTAAACTGTGCTTGAAGGTATACTGTTTCTGAATGTCACGAGTCATTTTCTGATCCTTGTATAGTGTCTTGCATTTTAGAGTAATGTTGTTGCCTCTGGTGGCCTTGGTGGGGAGGTTTTCATATGGGATCTTGAAGCTGCCCTAGCCCCAGTATCAAAATCGACAGATTCAATGGAAGATGATAGTTCAAATGGTATCAATGGTTCTGGAAATGGATTGCCGATTACTAGCTTACGCACCATTAGTTCAAGCAATAGCATTTCTATGCACCCAGCTCAGTCTCATGGATATGCTCCAGTTGCTGCCAAAGGCCATAAGGAGTCAGTTTATGCATTAGCTATGAATGATAGTGGGACACTTCTTGTCTCGGGAGGAACAGAGAAGGTTCATGTCACTTTTAAATCATTTTATGTATCTAGCCCATGTTTATCATTTGTTTGATCCCGAAATGTTTGTATTTAATAAAATTTGCAACTTTTTCGCCCCCTCTTCTAGGTTGTGCGTGTATGGGATCCAAGATCTGGTTCTAAAACAATGAAGCTTAGAGGGCATACAGACAATATCCGTGCTCTGCTACTGGATTCTACTGGAAGGTTCATTTGGATTTCCTTGGTGGAATCATCTTCATGCTTTCTCTTTTTTAAATATGACAATGATTTGTGAAAGGAAGTTTGAAATCCTAATGTATGTGATAAAAATAATTGAACTAGACATTACTGCCTTGCGACCATGAGGTCATGAGTTTGACTTATTGAAACTGTCCACTTACAAAAGCATAATTAAATTACCCTTCTCAGCCCCGCAATGGTGGGAGCCTTCTGCACTGGGATTTCCTTCGACAGATTTTTGGTTTATACCACTTTCTTCTTGTAATATTTTGATATCCTTGATGCTGTAATTTATTGGCCTGTTTTGTCCTTTATTTTGCAGATTTTGCTTATCGGGATCTTCTGATTCTATGATTAGGTTAGCATCTCAAACATTTTGTAGTATTGGAGCAGGCAAGTTTGCATCAATTATTTTGTGTCTTTCTATTTACTGACTTCTTAAACCCTACTTGTAGACTATGGGATCTTGGTCAGCAGCGATGTGTGCACTCCTATGCTGTGCATACAGATTCTGTCTGGGCTCTTGCCAGTACCCCAACATTTAGTCATGTTTATAGTGGTGGGAGAGACCTTTCTGTGAGTATATTTGTTATTGTGCCTAGCTATGATTCATTCATTTCTTTATCTTCATGCTTTTGTAGTTAAGCTTTGATGATTGTTTTTTCTTGACATCCAATTCTGGTTTTACCACAGCTGTACTTGACAGACTTGGCAACAAGGGAGAGTGTTTTGCTTTGCATGAAGGAACACCCCATTCTGCAACTGGGATTGCATGATGATAGCATATGGGTTGCAACAACAGATTCTTCAGTTGATAGATGGCCTGCTGAAGCAAGTAATCCTCAGAAAGTTTTCGAAAAGGGTGGTTCATTTTTAGCAGGAAATTTGTCATTTTCAAGGGCAAGGGTCTCTTTAGAAGGATCTACACCTGTAAGTGATCCTGGTTGTTTTGTTTTACTAGTATTGAATTTTCTTTGTTATGAATTGCTGGGAAGTTATAGACAGTCTGTTTTGTCCATTTTTCCTGACCGCATGTGAATCTCAAGAAAAGAAATAGAATAACAGCCAGTAAAAATGTTATAATATTTGTATCTTTGTTACTCACTTATCTGAAAATGTTCAGCACCTTCCAATGTTATTTTATTTTAGGGAACCGTCTTCCTTTAGAAAATAGTATTTTTTTTTAAAAAAAAACATCTTCTGCGGTCATGGTATATAATATTTTCTGGTGTTTAGCACTTCAATGCAAAACCCATTCAACCAGTTTCTCCAAAGTTACAATTGCAAATAATCAAATTCATATCTAAATTCACAACCACTGATAAAAAATGATATTTTTTTCCATAACACTGAATTTAGTTTTTGGTATATAAAGATATAAATGCATCTGTCCTTGAAATCCAATTAAGATAATGAAATAAACAAATGTGAAAAGTATGGATTCTAAAAAGGAGATAGAAAAAAGCACAAACACTACAGATATGGTTTCCCAGGACATCATTGCTGCTCTTCTGTACAATAAAGTTTAAGGTTTGATCTTCATCTAGCTTCTACATTTTATTGAATTGGAGTCCATTTGTTTTTTGAGGCTCGTATTACAGTAGGACGAGGATACATGTATCGTGGAGTTAAAAACTATTACATTGAATTTGTGGCGCTTGTGTGAGCTGCACAGATGGAGCTATTAGGACTTGAGATATTTTTAATGCATCTGAATTCTCTGAATCAATCCCTTTTCTTATCTTTGGACGGTGACTGCCTTTTAGAACTACACTTCCTCTATCCAAATTTGTGAAATACTTATATTTAGCTATTTTGCAGGTTCCTGTTTACAAAAAACCAACCTTAAGCATTCCTGGTACCCCAGGAATAGTACAACATGAAATCCTAAATAATCGAAGGCATGTCTTAACTAAGGTATTTCTGGTGCTAGAATTTACCTTGCTGTTTTTTTTTGGCAGGCATGATTCTCTTACCACCAACCATCTTTTTAATGTTAATTCTGTATTAGTGCAGTAGTGTTTATTTTGTTGAATGTAGTTCCTTGAACTGATATGGTATATCTATTTTCAATAGGACACTGCTGGTACTGTGAAGCGATGGGAGATCACCAGGGGAGTAGTAGTTGAGGACTACGGAAAGGTTACATTAGTTCTGTTGCTTTGCCGTTCCATGAATCGATACATATTTCATGTTTATGCTAAATTGCTAATACCTCATAACCCTTTTTGGCTAATGCATCTGTTGTTGTGTTTGTTAATCCCTACTTCATAGGTTTCTTTTGAGGAGAAGAAAGAAGAATTGTTTGAGATGGTATAACTTCTTGTGCATTGTAAATGTAACATGTTTCACTTAAAGAGTTTTGGTGATTAGACCTGCTATATTCCTTACTGCAGGTGAGCATTCCTGCCTGGTTCACTGTGGATACTAGGCTTGGAAGCTTGTCCGTCCATTTAGACACCCCACAGTGCTTTTCTGCAGAGATGTATTCAGCAGATCTTAACATTGCTGGGAAGCCTGAGGATGATAAGGTGATATATACTAATCTGGGAGGATCCTTAAATATTTACTAGCTAGACCTAATCTTTCAAATATTGACCATAGATTGATACACATTAAACAGCAGTTCATTGCTCTTGGATTTTCTTAAGATATACTCTAAGCCTGCAGACACTAGGCTGCTGTACTTCTTATTCCATGAACCTGTTGTATTTTTTACAATTAAACAATGATGGATGTTTGTGCAGTAAGATGGTTAACTGAGAGGGTTTACAACTATATGGACCTGTAAAAATATGAAATTAAAAACATGAAGCACATAATAAATTAAAAATGAGCTTTTAAATCATGTTTTTTTTTTATAAATATTTTATAGTGCATACTTAATAAAAATCAATGCTGTTAAATTTATCTTCATTATGCTGCATATTGTCCCTCACCTAGAACAATATTGATGAATAGGATTTACTGATTTCTGAAATCCATGAAATTTCACTCACAATTCTGCGATTACTAGCATGAGTTATGAAATTATGTATTGCTTTGTATGCATCCATCACTCTTGATAGGATTGCTGTTTAAATTTCTGTTCTAAAACTGGTTAATCATTTATTTTCCATGGTCTTTTGAGAGGTGGGCTCACTATTGCACTACATTTTATTCAGGTTAATCTAGCTCGTGAAACCCTAAAGGGTCTTTTGGCTCATTGGTTGACCAAAAGAAAACAAAAATTTGGTTCCCATGCTTCATCACGTCCACCAGCAAATGGGGAAGTTTCATCTGGGAAGGATATTTCTGCCAAAAGTATTTCCCACTCAAGGGTTGAGGCAGATAGTAATGCCGAAAATGATTCTATGGTGTACCCTCCGTTTGAGTTTTTAACGCACTCCCCACCTTCTATTATTACTGAGGGGTCTCAGGGAGGTTCATGGAGAAAGAAAATTACTGATTTGGATGGAACAGAAGATGAGAAGGAATTCCCCTGGTGGTGTTTGGATTGTATATTGAACAATCGTCTACCTCCAAGAGAAAATACCAAGTAGTTTCTGGCTTCCTTGAATGATATTTCATATGCGAATTGCAAGAAATTTTGAAAATCATGATATTTATGGCTGCTATGCATCTTTCACCTGTTTTGCTGGTTTTTTTTTCTTTGTTCTTTTTGAGAAATTCATTTTTCTACAACTGTGGAAATGACACATCAATGGATTTTCGATTTTATGCATATTGATTAACTATTAAATCCATGAGGAGTATTTTCATGCAATGTGATTAAATGCATCGAACTTTGAAGCGTTTCTTCTCAGTATCCAAATTAGAAATCTGTATGTCTGTTATGTGGTTATTATTTCAACTTTTTGTACTTGGAAGGCTGTATTGTCTGTCTTAATGACTTTAATTCCTTCGTGTTATTCAATTTATTTGTTTCCAATTGCAAGACTATTCAGATTGTACACTGTTGGCTAAACAGAGCACAACTTTCTCTTGTTTTGTATTTTTGTCCATTCAAGTCAATATTATTTTCTGAATTTTTATGTTTATCTCAACAGGTGCAGCTTTTACTTGCATCCATGTGAAGGTTCTACTGTGCAGATCCTCACACAAGGGAAACTAAGTGCACCTCGTATACTGAGAATACATAAAGTGAGTTGCTTTTCTGTTTGTTTACCTATGAAAGACAAATGTTCATATTTGGCTTGAAAGCAGGGGTCTAATTAAGTGTACTCTGTTCATTATTCCTTTAATTAGTCAAATAAATTGAACCAGCACAGTTCATGTAATTAGGAATTTTAAAAAGTTATTCCTTATACTTTAGTGCTTATTTTTAAGGCTTTTGTTTGGTATTTATTTTCACCATGGATGAATGGAATGGAGCTTTCTTAACAGATATGGTTCCTTATCTGCTTGTAGTTGATAGTGTATTGGTGTGTGTGTGTGTGTGTAATATGGCATCTCTATCAGATGCAGAGCATAAACCAACTACAGAAACATAAAATCTTATGATGCTTTTTTAAATAAAAAACTATTGATATGTGCAGCGGTTGGTGTTGTTGAGGACATGATAAATGTTCTGCATTGATCAGTAAAGGCTGATTATGAATTCCAAACAACAGTAATAAGCACTTGGTTTGATCAGTATGGTAACAAACTACTGGTATTATTTAGAATTAAACTTACAATTTTATCATCATCAATAACTGCAGGTATGGGTATTAGAACTAGCGACTTATACTTACAATTAATATGCTGTTATCATCACCATGGTCTGTAGTGAATATTTCGGTGGACTTTTCTCACTTGTCAGTTTGTGACTATGTTTTTTGGTAGGGATAGTCTTTGGAAAACACTTTTTTTGTGTGTTTAATGTGTCTTGCTGATATAAATAATTTTGTCTGAGTGGATAATGACTATAAGGATTGGTTTTTTATGGTGATGCTAATACATTGTTGGATGCTAGGGGTCTTCCTTGATTGTGACAACCATTGGGATTACTGACTTGTGTTGTTATAGGTTGTTAATTATGTTGTAGAGAAGATGGTCCTTGACAAGCCATTAGATGGTGTTTCTGATGGAACGTTTGCACCTGGTGTTGCTGGAGGGCAGTCACAGCTTGTGGGACTTGGCGATGGTTCATTTCGGACTGGTTTGAAGCCTTGGCAAAAGCTTAGGCCTTCTATTGAGATATTGTGCAATAACCAGGTCAGTGGACACCTACTTTTGAAAGTGTCGGATAGTTGAGGTGCATTACAAATATGCTAAGCTGAAGTATTTAATAAATTAATAATAATAGAATAATTAAATTAAAAAATGAAAGTAACTAGCAACATATATTTTGGATGAACAAATATAGTAGTGTTGAATATTATCAAAGGGTTTAACTGTTAGTTGTTAAGTATGGTAGGTTTACCAAACTTGGCATATCTGGTTGTCATATCATACATATGTTAAATTCTTGTATGAGTATGACTGAAGTTTCTGACATAGTTTAGAACGTTCTCTTTCCTGTTCTGGGACACACATCAACAGCATGGGAACAGTGCCAAAAATTTTAATTTTTTTTAGTACAAATGGTCAATAAGATGTGATATAAGTTAGTCATCAAGATTAGCAAAATACATTTGTAACTTGATCTTTTTTGTTTGTTTTTCCTTCCCAGGTTTTATCACCAGACATGAGCTTGGCAACAGTGCGGACCTATATATGGAAGAAATCAGAAGATGTAGTCTTGAATTACCGATTGGTTCAAGGGCGGTGATGCTGTTTAGCAAGCGCAGGTTCAGGCTCAATTACCCCCTTCAAATTTGAAACGGAATTTAACTGCATATTGCATTTCGAACATGCCCAAACTGATTTGACGAGGAAAATTGAAAACATAAGACAGACAAGATGGGACTGCATTTTTCTAATTCACTTGAACAAAAAAGGCATAACTGAGCTGAGCATATATGTTTCGGCCGTGTGAGTGATGCCTTCAACTATACTGTACTTGCAGGTTGGAGTGGCCAATAAGAATGGAGTTGTACAAATACCCTGGTGGAGTTTCTGCGGCTACTCGTCATGAATCATGATTGTGGGAAAGTGGATGAATTGGTGAAGCCAGCAGCATGAGTCTGAAATGAATTGCTGAAAAGTTGGTGATACCTATACTTGTATGGTAAAAGAGTTTTGGATATGGTGAGGTTCTGATAGAATGATTTTTGTGCTTAAATGGGAAGTCAGTTGAAAAGAGGAAGGTAATTAGGAGATGGAAAGCTTGTAGAGAGAAAGATGTATTCAGGAGCACAAATAGTTATAGATGTTTTCTTAGCCGTTCTTCTTTGTCTGATGCATAGAGTTTCTATTTGTGTTTAATTAGTTATTACATGATTTCTATTATATATATAAAGCAGAAGTTCATTTTAACTCTTTTGGAGGAAAGTTGTTGAATGGTATTGGTGGGTTGATATTTGTTTGTTTGTTTTATTTAACCATTTGTTGTGAAAATTAAGTATTTAAGTTTTAGGTGTGCAGGCCAGGTATTGTCATGTCATCATGTGTCCAGCTATTTTCACAGAATAGAAATAGGTCATAGGTGTTATCATCCATTCCTTGGGGTTTTTATTGTATAGGAGGATCATATTCTTTAATTAAAGCAAGTTACAATCACAATGTTTGATTTTGGATTAAGAAATACCACAAAGCAAACATAGACCTAAACAAGTACTAATCTTACTGAAGATGAAGGCAAATAATGATCAAAATTTAATTTATATACATTATAACTTACTGGATTAATAATAGTTGGAAGAGAAAAATATAGACAATTTCACATACGACATAGAACATGGTAACTAATTGGTACGCTTTGAAACGAGGTGGGCTTGCAACCCTAATACTTAAATCAACGGTCACGATCGATCCTGAAGCAAGCAGCTGCATCGAAATCGTTGATATAAACCCAACGAAAACTCTTTTTGTCTGCTCAGTCAGTCATCAGCTCTCCCTCCACTTGGCGGCTGTTCGATTCTGCGAAGCTCCATTGTTAGGTCTGTTTTGCTTGTGGTTATGATCATGTTCTCAACACCAGAAGCTAAGTTTAAACTGTAGAACTAGTATGTATGCATATATATTTATGTTTTGCTGTTGAATTGCAGGCGTGATTGCAATACAAAATGCTTGTTCTGTTCGAGACTCCCGCGGGCTTTGCCCTTTTCAAAGTGTTGGATGAAGCCAAGCTCGAGGTACTGCTTTTGTTCTGTTTGGTTACCTGGAAAATTTGTTAGTTACACTATATTGGTGCTTCTCTTGTTCAATTTAGCTCATTGGAAACTTGTATTTGCTTGTGGCAGGACTTTGATACTCCGGATTCAGCTAGACAGGTATCTTTGCCTCTATCTCAACTCACTTGTAGTTTTGTTACCTAATCTAGTAAAACACTTGAATGCTGTTTTGATCTCATTTTTTGATTCTGTAGAATGCTGAATCACTACCTTTCCACTTTATAATTTGTTCAGTAATGTAATATTGACCTATGTTTCAGTCATCTTTTGAAATAAGGTTCTCACATTTCTTGTTCTTGACATTAGGTTGTTAAGCTGAAAGGCTTTTTCAAGTTCGATAACATGTCCGATGCCTTGCAAGCGACATCCCTGTTGATTGGTAGCAAACCAAGCAAAGGTTTGCGTAATTTTTTGCGTGCCCACTGTGATGGCGAGACATTGGCTGTATACGACTCCAAACTCGGGGATGCAATCAAAGAGA
>JAYMSU010000498.1:0-13601 GCA_036897765.1 Erodium chrysanthum | reverse complement strand
GGGAGGTATGCACCGCCGGGAACGTCAGGATCCGGCGGGTTGAGCAGCGCACCATTGGAGAGACAAAAGATGTAGAAACTTGAAAAGGCTTTTGTTTGTTTTGGGTTTGAGTTGGTACTATGTGGCTTTGGATTATAGAACCTTGGCGGTTACGAGATATATATAGACAGATTTTCATTCGGACACGCGTCAGCAGTCGATTGGTTCGAACGGTGTATGGAGGCCGAGGGTGGGATGTGGGACCGAGACACGTGGTTCATGCGGGCTCGTGGGGTCCTAGGGAGATGGGAAAGTTGGTTCGGGGTAGATACGAGGAGGGGCCAAGGTTTAAGGAGAGAGCGACACGTAGCGCGAGATGTATGGGGAGAACATGTGCATGGGAAGGTACGTGCCGACAGTCACGAAGTGCGCTTGCCTAGGATATTATTGAGCCGACTGCAGAATAATTTGGTCATCGCACTTACTTTATATAGCTGCTGATTGAGCTTATCCAGATTTGAGTTCATGGGCTTCGAAATGGGTCTGTAACATGTTGGGCTTTAGCCGTATAATCGTACTTGGACCTGACGAGTCGGGTCAGGCCCACAGGTTTGACTTTTAGTAGGTGTTTTGCTCAACCACGGGCATAAAAGTCACATTTGGTTTCCTAATACTCTCATTTGGTTGTTATAGTAAGAAATGGTTATTCATAACGACTTCATTTTTTTGAGTAAAATATATACTATATGGACTTTATAATACAAGTATTAAATTTTGGTCTGTTTTTAACATGTTTTTCTTATTTGTCAACTTAGTGTTCAAACTATATTAGATTATAACAAAGAAAACTTTAAAGATACAACATATAATAAAGTAGACTCTTCCCCAACCTTAATTCAATTATGCGCCAAACAATTACGCCAACCATCCTAGACCTAATTAATGAATGATCCCCACCTAGCTTAAGAAATCAAAGTTATGGTGACGCCATCTAGAGACAGAACAAAGGAAAGATATGGGAACAGTTGTTCTTACCCCCACTTCATTTTTATTTTATCAGAGACAAACACATTTTATTATAACATATAAAATAGGTCAGATAGGACGATAACATATAAGAAAGAGAAATAAAAAACGTAGATGTTTCATCCTCATTTTTGTTAGACAAGTCAATACTTATTTATTCTTTATTTAGTTTCTTATTTTCGTTTATTATGTTTAGACCACGGTTGATCTGAGCAAAAGCGTTAACGCTTAAGGCAATTCCCCGTGTCAACCTTGTTCTAAGTTAGTTCCACCATCCACATTTTAGGCTTGTCCCATGCAATTGAAATTTGTTACACTATAACCCCTGTTGCTTAACTGTAAGGCGCAAACTCTAAACATAAATTGTTCTTATCTGCACATACCAAACCCAACTAAGAACAAGAAATAGCGCACTCTCCAATAAGCGTAAATGAAACAAAACATTCAGTAAAATGTCCACTTCATTGCCATTTATATCCACGATTCTAACTTATCGCAGGATCACAAGACTGATCGGATTGTCGTCTTTTTTGGTTCCAAAAACCACCCACCAAATCTACATCCTACCCAGCTTTACTCCAACTAAGCACAACCATCACCAAATCTCTCCAATAAATACCCAATTTGGCTTCTTTCTTGCTTCCTCAATCAAGATTGATTCATGGCTCTTCTCCAAGAAAATAATAAGCTCCTCTCTTCATGTCTAGTGATCTTGTGCATGGCAGTTTTGGCTTCTTCACAACCTCACCCCAAGAGCTATGATGTTCCTCGCTTCACGGATCAATTTGGTCATGTCTCGTTGGATTATTGTTTCACCAAGTTGTTCGGAGGCTCCAATGTTCAAGTCTCCAAAAATGGCTCCTTGGCCACAATTGCTCTTGACAAAACCACAGGTCTTGTTTTTTTTATAAGTCGTTTTTTTACTCAACCCTGGCCCTCATGAGATTGCTTCCAACAGGGGTCGAACTCTGATCCTCCATTAAGGACAACTTGAGTTGGTTTCTTAAACACTTTTAAACCTTAATTTTTTCATCTCATTTCTCAATATGACTTTCTTAAGTATAGGGTCTGGATTGGGTTCAAGAAACAAGTACTACTATGGATTCTTCAGTGCAGCAATCAAGCTGCCCTCTGGTCTCTCCCCTGGTGTTGTTGTGGCTTTCTATGTAATTAACCTCTCTCCCAACACAATCTTGGTGATAAAAACAGACATGAACTAACCTTATGTCTGAATTCAGATGTCTAATGCAGAGGAGTTCCCAAACAACCATGATGAAGTAGACTTTGAGCTTCTGGGTCATGACAAGACCAATGGTTGGGTGCTCCAAACAAATATTTATGGCAATGGAAGTGCCAGCACAGGAAGGGAAGAGAAATTTAACCTCTGGTTTGACCCCACAACACAGCATCACCATTACAGCATCCTCTGGAACAACCATCACATAGTGTAAGTCAATATCAATATCAAGAACAAGTTTTTGTGGATAACCAGGTTCTGATTTGTTCATGTGACAAAATGTTACAGCTTCCTAGTAGATAACGTGCCGGTTCGAGAATTCCCAAGAAAACGAGGTTTATCCGGAGGTGTCTATCCATCAAAACCCATGTCGGTTTATGCAACGATATGGGATGGATCAGAGTGGGCTACGCATGGAGGAAAGTCCCCAGTGAACTACAAGTATGCACCATTTGTGGCTTCATTCACAGAATTGGAGTTAGGTGGGTGTGTTTGGGACCCAACGTCTCCATCTCCATCATGTGTTAAGGACAGTGATACGAGGTCGGATCCGGTGGAGGGACAAGGGTTTGTTGAGTTGTCCAAGCAGCAGGTCATGGCCATGGACTGGGCTAGGAGGAAGCTCATGTTATACTCTTATTGTAAGGACATCAAAAGGTTCAAGGTCCTGCCACCAGAGTGCTAGTGAAATAAATGTTGGTTCTTTTGTGAAGGCTCTGGGGAAGTTGTGTCACATAGGTTGTCCTAGAGACCTCCATATGGGACCAAGATTCTTTACCAGTGTAGGCTATATAGCACATTTGACAAATGGGTGTCATAAGTTTTTATATTTGGGATTGTCTTTAAAGAAACATACTACAGATCAATGAAAATAAGGTACATAACATGCATCTCAGAAATGCTTGGGAATGGAGTTCACACTACTAAGTTCCATGTAGAGACCTGTATTTGAAAATCTGAAGCATCTTGAGAGACAAAATAATGACTATACCAAAAAATTATACGGTACAAAGACTAATACAAAAATAAATAAATTAAGACTACAATTAAGATGTAGAGTATACAATACAATAAGGACTGGAGTTCTATGATCCCCAAACTTGTTCTTTTCCTTCTTCAACCATGTTTGATTTTCTACCTTAAAGGGTGAAAGTCACAAAGTTGTTGTTCTTGCTGTAACAGCAAACCTAAGAAAGGAAAATAGGTACACATTAAAAGTGAAGCACATTTTTTTCCACCAAATTGATGGCAGCATGGACCGACCGCTGTGTGATTTAGATCCTCCTTATCTTTGAAAAGGTCCCTGTTTCAGAGAAGTAGGTGCTTTGAGTTCCACTGCCACCTTGGTGTGCATGAGGCTGTGGATTTGAAAGTTCAATCCCCTGTACAGAAAAAAAAAAAAGTGGCCAGTTATTATCGTTGACATGGAGAATCAGAATATATCTACATAATGTTTGGTATAATTCTCCCTTGTAGACATGTTACCGGGTAAATAAGTTGATAGGAAACAACAGATCATTTAAGCTAAAAAGGAAATTTTGACACCAAATGTAGCTTATTTTATCACACAGAAAGATCAAATCATGCATGATCATTGATCAGTTGGGTAAAATTATTCAGAACTATCATATTTGGGCTACTTGCATAATATCATGAAAAGGGTGAAGAGGTGCACTATCTGATTGCTACTAGACATGTCTACATTAATAAAGAAGCAAAGAAAAGAGAAGACAAACCTGCACAGGAGTGAATGCCAAACTAGATGTCAGTCCTGAGGTAGCACCACCACTGCTTCCATATTGCTTCTCTTTAAACCTGTCAACCATACAAAGTTCATGATTTTACAAGAGCGAAGTTGATAATCTTAAGCTTTATGAACTGGAGCAGCAATGATCAGAGACAAAAATAAATAAGAGTTACAGAGCATCAAGAGAAGACATACTTCTTGGAAATTTTAGCTGCAAGTTTACTCTGACCCATCGATACTCGGAGCTTGCCACTTCCAGCTTGACCTAGCATTCCATATCCCTCACCCAGTCCATCACCTGTTTCAAAAGCACAGAACTAGTAAGATGGACGTGAGACCGAGAATAATAGTTTGGCATAACAGACCATGATTATAAGCTCATAAATGTCACTTTACGTGCTAAACATATGAAGTTTGAGACATATGAGTGTGCAAAGAACAAAGTTCACTTGAAACTCTAAGCACACTGAAGAGGGCTATTTACCTAAAGAACTCTCTTCTGGTATACCAAACTGCATCCTGTTGGCTAGCTTCCTCATATCTGTGATAGCATATCTGAAAGAAAACATGTAAAAAAGAACACATAAGAAAATGTAAAAATAAAAAATAAAATGATGTATCATAGAAAATGGTACTCTAAAGTACCTTTCCTTCATCTTCCTAAGCCGACGGCCACCTCTCTTCTTCTTAGGCTCAGAATCAGGAACAGGAAGTGGTTTGGGTTGTTTTGCAGGAGGTGGCTCTTGCCACTTCTCAATCTTCTTAAGGATTTCATCCCTGATGGTTCTTCCAGTTTTGCCAGATGGATCTCCTCTGGTAGAATCTACACGAGCTGCAAGAGCCGATTTAGCAGCCAAGAGTCTGCACGCACGCATCCTTAAAGCAGGAGGTGTTGTCTGAAATATCTCAGTTTGCTCAAGATAGCCAACACGAAATTGTGCTGTGGCTGTTGAAAAACCAGCAAGGTTCTTCCTCTTAGCACCCAGAAGTTGAATGTTACAAGCTGGAATCTTCGCTAGTGCTGTAAGGCCACCAGCAGTTCCCATAAGCTTTGCTGCAACAGCACTCCCAACTATGGCAGATAGGTTTGGTGCAATATATCCCATTCTGCTCTCTACAAAATCAAGAACCATTTTCTTTGCTGAATCAAGAGCTAGAGCTCGGTCACATGCATCTATTGTCTTCTGAAGGACTTCTTCTGAGAGTGGCTTGCCACTAGTGGTTGATGCTGTAACTGAGATAACCATAATAGTAGCAGCAGGCAAAAGAGATTCCATATCAACAAGAGTCACATCCATTTCATTTCCAATCTTCTTGACCACTCGGGCATAGTCAATTGGGTGATGCACAAGTGATTCTAGTTCTGGAAATTTCAGTCTGTACTTGTCACGAATAAAATTGTGGATAATAACAATTTCATTCTCAATGTCAACCGACAAAGCATTACAATCAACTATAAGCTGGTACTCAGGATCATCTTCCAAAACCATTCCTTGATTTGTGATGTCATTAGAACCTCTCTGGAGCGCACCTTCGACTTTCTGCAATTAAGACATCAAACCACTATTTACATTGAAATCCACACTCATACTAAATTGAACAAACTAGAGCACAGAAAGACTCAAAACAGCAGTGAACAAAACCCATGCAAAACTATTAGAATTGAGAAGATTTTGAAACACATTATATATCCATGACTTCCATAAACTCAACAAAATCCTAATATATATAATCACTACTCAGTAGGAAATAGAAGTTCAAGTGACATGACTAACCTGCATTATATCAATGTATCTCTGTGTTTTCTGCAATTTCGAAACACTGTCCAGATCATCATAGTTGAGGGACTCTATATCCTCCATATCCCCATCAACATCTTCCTCCATTTTTCCAGCCTCAACGTCATCTTCCTCCTAAATATCAAGAATCATTATGCACATTAGGTTCTCTCATTACATTTATTTTCTGGGTAAATGATAAAAATAGAGAACATGAACAATAAAGGGTTCCCTTACAATGACATCAGCTTCATTGTCGGATAAATCATCGAGGTCAGCCAGGAACGAATCAGCAAGAGTAGCCTGGATAAACCAAACAAGTTGAATATTCATCAAAATTCACTCTGATTCTCGTTTCAAAGCTCAAAACCACCAATACCTAATCAAAATTTTAGAAATACTCAATCAATTCTATAGATTAATACACCAGCAATTAAAAAAACTAACCATCTTTAGAATCGAGCGCTTAAGACAGATCCCAGGCGCAAATTTGAATCTTCCTGGATGAAACCTGATAAGAGGCGCCAAAGAATTCGGATCGGAGCTGTCGCCGGTATCAGCTTGCTCCGATGAATATCGCTGTAACAGACGAGTCCTTACGGTTTAGGGCAGAGATAGAGAAGAAAGAAGAAAGCTGAAAACGATCTTATAACTCACTCGAGGGGCGGTTGAGAAATCGGAACATAAATGTAATTTCAGAGGTTTATAAGGGTAATATAGACCATTCGAATGTATCCACATCCATTGTATTGGGCCTAAGTAAACATTTTGGGCTGTCCAAAATCACAGAAGGCCCTAAACGGGCCTTGCTTTTATTGGGTCGTGTTAAAACCCCACGAGGAAGGATTATGATGATAAGCCCATGGTATCTAATAATATTCCATAATAAAGTTGAGTTTTTTTATTTAAAAAAAAAATACAATGTATTAGATAAGGACAATACTGTATATTAGAAAACAAAAGTAGGCGAAGTTGGTGCAAGTGGGTGAATCTCTGTCCTGCTGTTTTTTTCCCTTTATTACCGTATCATCAATCATGCACGTGAACACCCAAATCTCTCTTCTCTTTTTTCTTAATTTTGTGTTTTTACATATATATTGTCTTTATTTCATTCGTGCAAGGACCAGAAGTAATTATGGAAGGTAAAAAGATTCTTTTTGCACGTAAATTATGATTCTCAAATAGTTTCCAATGAGATCATAAAAGTACAGCTTCAAATGGAATATATTCAAAAGTGTCTGTTTAATACTTTTTAAATTAATAAACGCATATTATATTGTTGTAATAAAAAATAACTTTTTGTTTGAATTAAATTATGTATTATATCGACTCTTTACTTTAATGTTCCCATTTTCAAGCTAATCTACCACCTCAAGATATAGAAAGAAATAAGGGGAATCAAATATCAAAATGTTGATATAAAAATGATAGGGTTTCAAAGTTTTGTTTTAGATTTTGTTTTACTTAGTGTCTCGATAGCTGTTTAATTGACCTGAAAGGTTATAGATAGGTATGATCAAAATTTTATTTTTCCCCGAAATATTATTGAGGACAATTTAAGGTTAATTAGAATTCTGAGGACCAAGACTGCAAAAAAAAAGCTATTTTACACTAATCTCCGAAAGAAAAGAAAAAAAAATGTTAAAAGAGTCACGCACAGCACCACCTATCCCAAAACCCTAATTGAGAGCCCTATGATTTAATAGTCGTACTCTTATATACATGGCCATTATGGTCTCAGGGTTAGGCAGATTTGTTCGCTCAGAATCACAGAGAAAGCAGGTTCATCTTCTCCACCCTTTAATTTTTTATATATGTTAATTCAATTTTATACTTTCATTATTCTTTCTCCATCATCTTCGCTTTTCTATAAAGCGACCCAGAGACCGAGATTGAGTGGTCTCTCACCCCCAGCATCATCAACCAATACCCAATTGGTTTCTCTCTCTCTCTTGGGTATCTCGAGAGAGAGGAAATTTTGATTTTTATCAACTGGGGTGTGTGAATCTCAATCTATGGCTGAAGTTGCTTCTACTGAGTTGCCAGTGAAGAGATCGAGAGAAGAAGGCGAGAACGGAGCTGCCCCTGCTGTGAACATGGAGATTGAAGGAAATGGAAATGGCAAGGTTCCCGCTTCTATCTCTTCGGTCATTCCCGGCTGGTTCTCTGAAATCAGCCCAATGTGGCCTGGTAGGTTTTCTATTCCATTTCTGATTTATGCTTCTCTATTTGCAAATTGAAGCTCTGGGTTCAGTCTGTTTGGTTGCCCAGAAATCATGGGAAATTTCTATTCATATACATATCTCTATATATGTGTTGAGATCTATTTGAAACTTGTTTGGAGGTTTAATTTTGCTGGGTGGATCTGTATACTTGATATAATTTCCTTTCAGAAGCTATTTACCATGACTCGTGCCTATGTATCTCTGTATCATTTGTCCAGCTAAAGATGATGGTTTTGTTGTAGGATAGTTGAACTTTTGATACTTATGATGGGTTGTCTATGTTTTTTTAGTATGGAAGACATCTGTGTATTTGTAGAAAAACAAGCAGTTTACAACTAAACTTTTATCACTCATCAGCTCAATGATGTGTGTTATGACATTTCAGTCACATCTGAAAGACCAAATCCATTCTTTAAGCCATTATTTTATACCTTTATGTGTGTATTTCCCTACTTTTCTGTTTTGTTGTTACTAATGATTGAAGGGTATAAATATTGAAAATGGAAGATTCATCACAAAAAGAGTGACTGAAATGTATAAACATTTTGCTTTGACTTGATCACTCATTCGCTAACATTTTGTTTTGTGTCCACCACAATTTTTTGTATGTTTTACCTAGAGCAAGGACATGCAGCTCATTTTGCTTTTTATTTATATGTCAACAATCCACTTATCTTGGTAATAACTTGTAAGGGTAATATTTGGATATGCAGGAGAAGCACACTCCTTAAAAGTAGAGAAAATCTTATTTCAAGGGAAGTCTGACTACCAGGATGTGATGGTCTTTGAGGTATTTTATGTTCTACTTACTTACTCACAATACAATTTCATTTTGATGCATTTTATTTAGTTTGGATGCATGGTAATCTTTCTTTCCTTGAAAAACTATATATGCTGACGGTTCTGTGCTAAGTTTGATCTGTTATGGGGTCTCTTCTTGTAGTCATCAACATATGGAAAGGTGTTAGTTTTGGATGGTGTGATTCAGCTAACAGAAAGAGATGAGTGTGCATACCAAGAAATGATTACTCATCTTCCACTTTGCTCCATTCCAAACCCCAAAAAGGTATCTTGATAAGCCTTTGCAAGATCATGAATAGATTGTCAATACCCCAACACTTCAATTCTATGCTCATCTCCTTCTTCAGGTCCTGGTTATTGGTGGAGGAGATGGTGGAGTATTGCGGGAAGTGTCTCGCCATTCTTCCATTGAGAAGATTGATATATGTGAAATTGATAAGATGGTTGTTGATGTGAGTAACAATATCGATCACTTTATGCTCTCATGTTTTGGTGCACCCTTGTTATTTATTTGCATTACTCGCTACGAAGTCTTATAACATGTGATTCATGTCTCCTGTTTAAGGTTTCTAAGCAGTTTTTTCCCAAGGTAGCAGTTGGTTATGAGGATCCTCGCGTGACACTCCATATTGGGGACGGTATGATCAGCCATATTCTTCTTCACATGCCTTTTTTTTTGTTTTTCTTGTATATTCACACTTTTTTGGCGCTTTTAATTCTGCAGGGGTAGCATTTTTGAAGGCTGTTCCTGAAGGAACATATGATGCAGTTATAGTGGATTCATCTGACCCTATTGGTAAAAAAAAATTGATAAGCCATTTTTGAACTAAGAGTTGGGCTCACTTGCTTATGTAGAAGTAAGGAGCACCAAACTTCTGGTTCTTATACACCCATAAGATTGCTTACACCAGGGTTCAAACTCTGACCCTCCATTGTGTTGGAGGGAACTATTATTAACCACTATGCCAACTTGAGTTGGTCTGACCCTATTGGTAATGATCTCTCTGTTTTTTGCAACCTGTATAAGACTTATGTTTCGTGACTCTCAGGTCCGGCTCAAGAGCTATTTGAAAAGCCCTTTTTTGCGTCTGTTTCAAGGGCTCTTCGCCCAGGAGGAGTTGTGTGCACTCAGGCCGAGAGTATTTGGCTTCACATGCACATCATTGAGGACATTGTCTCCAATTGCCGTCAGATATTTAAAGGATCTGTCAATTATGCTTGGACTACCGTCCCCACTTACCCAAGGCATGCAATTTTCCAACCTTTCTTCTACCTTCTCACTCTCTCCTTCCTTTACTAATAGAAGAGGTTTTGTATTGTGTTTCAGTGGTGTGATTGGTTTCATGCTTTGCTCCACGGAGGGACCCTCTGTTGACTTCAAGCATCCAGTCAACACTATCGATGGAGATGATAGCCACGGACCTTTGAAATTTTACAACAAAGAGGTATGCTCATATCAACTAATTGTTCTTAGCATTCTAATTTGACTCTTCTGATTGGGGTTGCTGTTTTTTCTTCCCAGATTCACACTGCAGCTTTCTGCTTGCCATCATTTGCAAAGAAGATCATTGATTCTAAATCTAAGTGAAGAAACATGCACAAGGGTGCCGAAATGGTCGTCGTGGAGAGGTTCCGGCTTCATCCTCTGTGAAATGGTCGATTAAGTAATAAAATTATGGAATAAGTCGGGAGTAAGTTTATGGTTTGACTGTTTTATTTAGTTGGGATTCAGGTTTTTGTCATCATTATTGGTAATGTTTAGAGATTTATGAACTTCCTTGTGACAGACAATTCTGGTACAATTTAAGTGAAGACAGTTACAGATTATTTTTGTTCCGCTGCAAAAACAGGATCATGATCATGGGATTGATGAACTCATTACACCAGCTTTGCTTATTCATACAATGTATACAACTCGTGACAAAACAAAAACAAAAGCAAAAATGTCTGAATCAGAATTTACATTTTCCTCTTGCTGTGAACTTGGTTTCTGCAACATGCTCAAGTTTCAGTTCCATGACACTAATTATGGAGCAACAGCTTTAGCTTCTCTTCCTATTTCCACATCAACCTTCTTCTCCAAAACCTGTCTCTTGCAGTCGTAAAAATACACCATACAAGCAACCCATTTCATGACGTTTCCTAAGCATGCCAAACTCATAATCACAGAACTGGCCAAAGCTCCAGTTTTGCTCCCACGTCCGAGATAGATACAAGGCAGCCTCAAAACAATGATCCATACGAAGAACACAAGCATCAGAAGCAACCCTCGCTCCTCGCTGCCTCTGATGAAGTAATCAGAAACATCCAATGCCTCAGCCCCATAAGCCTCCTCCAGAACTGAAGCAACAAGGCTCATGTTCCATCCAGCACTCCACTCCAAGTACTTCCTCAGCAATCCCAAAAACGCGGCTCCATGAACAACAATGAGAATGATCTTCATTACAGAATAATCATCTTCAAAATACCCCCAAAAAGTAAAGAAATGTGATGAATAACCGCCCGACCGTATATAGTAGTTGATCACAATCCACAGCAATCCAATCAGAGTAGCGGTGGAGAAGAGCGTGACATACAAAGATGTGATCAAGGTTCCAATCACTCTTGTTTTGCCCAAGGGTTTGAGCATCATCTCCTTGAGACTGAGTACTTTGTCATTGTCACTTGTGTATATGTATGATGAAGCATCAACAGTCATGACAAGGCTGAAGAGCTCAAGGAACTGATAGGGGACAAGGTAGAGGAGACAAAACTGGACTAACTGAGGACACAAATCTTTCAAACTTGTGTAAGTTCTACTCATTGATACATCTTGTGACCAAGTATCAACATCATAAGAATAGTATAAATACGATGAATTGGGATCATATGAAACAAAATTTGAGGTGGTAACTAAGGTTTTGTGGAGGACTGTGTCATAAAAGACCAGGAAGCATAAAAGAGGGAAGGAGGTAAGAACAGAGAAGATGACAAACTTGATGTTTTTGGTGGGAATTGATGCAGCTTCTCTGAGTATGTCAGTGAGCTCAAGCTTCTGCTTTGACATGAGGAGGCTACACTCCATCTCTCAGTTTAGCTGAGACCTGACCTGAAACAAGAGATGAATGAAGTTTTTTCTCCAAGTCAAGAATGAAACAAGAACAAAGACAAGTAAGTCTTCTTAACTTAGTGGTTTATGAAAAAGGAGAAAACTCTATGCAAGCTGATGATAGTTGACCTTGACAGGCATACTTCTATTTTCATCAAATATCAAAACTTTGAGCTCAATACTTCATTAGTGTATTAAGGGAGTAGATTTTTTTCCATTCTTAAAGAACACAACAAGAAAAATAGTACTAGAAGACACAAAAACGTGAAGATAAAGAGAATAATAAGAAGAAGACAAGTGTGCTGTAACAGATCAAGATAAACATGAAGAAAATAAGGAAAAGACAATAAGCACTGACATACATAAAAACGTAAAGAAAAGGAAGAAGACAATAGATAAACGAACCAGAAAGATTATGATAATGACACATGAAATAAGAAGATGAAAATTTTGCACTATTGTAATGACCACTCTAAAGGGAATAGTAGATGATGATTTCTATACAAATAACCTCGTACCAATTTAAATATCATCGAAAAATCAACCTATCTTTATATTTGAGAAATTCTCTCCATATTCGGCTGAACCCTGGACCATGAACCCAAGAGATAAACCACCATACAATATACCCAATATTAATTGACCTGCATCCCAAACCTATAATTGTAAAGTTTGTTTGTCTAACTGGTTAAGCACTTTAAATTCCAACAACGGTACCATAATTCTTCTCAACCTCTATTGAATTTCTCATTTCCCAATTTTTCGAGTCTCACTTTTTGACGGTTCGAGTCTCTCTCTGTCCCGTTCTTATAGGACCTCCTCTTCCAAGGTGTGAGTCACAAAAAATTCAGAAAATTTTCATACGTGAATTTTGATACACCATCAAAATGTGATACTAGTCAATAAAAAAAAATACTCAGATTTAATAATATGTTAAAGTCTTAAGTGGAGGCTCCAAAATGATATGAAGCAAACGTTTCCACGTCTTTTAGATGTTGACTTGACAAATATTGTGAGATATTTATAATTTGATTTGATTAATATAGATTATAGAGAAGGCCCGGCCCATGCTGCCCTGGACCACACTTATTTATCGTGACACGGGTTCAAGCCTGTCAGTGACTGGACTGGTTTTGGTTTTGGGACAGGCTGCTAGGCCCAATATGTCTCCTTAAGACCCAACATGTTTTTATTGAAACCGCTACTTCGGTGTCCAAGTGGTTGTGATTGTCTTGTTTCGCAATTTGGTATATAAATACATTTTGTACTTATTTGGCATCCTCATTAAAAAAAATGAACACCAATCAGTTGAGTACATGTGATCCAATAGGATCACACTGTTTATCATATTAAAATAAATTTAATATAAATTATTACTCCACAAAACAATACATTTGCTTGGTTGATCATAACCGTTACAAATATTCATATAAAACAACAAATTATTACCCATTTTTCGAGATAGGTTACTATATGTTATTCATCAATTTGATACAAAAATATTGCTTCGAGTAGGTATGATGTGGCTCTTTGATAAGAGGGAGTATAGAATGGAGAAGGAATAACTGATAAATTTTTTTCGTCAGCTTTTAATTTGATGTCGATTCCAAGTATGAGTTTCTTTAGAGTAACCACTTCTGACATGACATGTGCCGAATGGAATCAGATAAAAAAAATATTTAATATAATAAATAAATAAATACGAGCGGCTCTTTTAAAC